>JALBUQ010000092.1:0-100629 GCA_024364755.1 Pseudohyphozyma bogoriensis
GCAAGGCTGCACGGTCGAGGGTGTGGAAGGAGGACAAGAGGCCGAGCGTGGGCTCAGCCTGGGGTAGACGCGACCGCGCAATGGCGCCGCCGCCGCCTGCGTCCTCGGTCTCGTCACGCCGAGCATGTCATCAGCGAGCCCTTCAAACGAGGCATTTTCTGAGAGGTTATCAGATATCACTCGAGCCAGATCCGACCCCTCTTCGCGCCTCCTCATCCAGCAAACGTGTTCGCCACTTGGGGATCGCAAGCTGACCATGCGTCTCTCTGCTTCCAGGCAAGCTCGCGCTATGCTTCACCGGCATGCTTCTTTCCGTCTTCTTGATCGGTCAGTCTACTCTTCACCTTGAGTTGCACTTGGGCTCGTAACTGATACGCATCCGATAGCCCTTGATGTAAGTCGATCCCCGCGCCCCGCCCACCGGCCAAACAGTGACATGCTGCCGCCGCGCCGCGCCTTTTCGATAAAAAAGCTTCAGGCTGACATCCCTTGATTTTATAAGCAAACTATTCTTTCTCCTGCCCTTCCCGTCATTGCTTCCAAGTTCGAGGCCTTGACCCAGATTGCGTGGATCTCGTCGGCTTACTTCGTTCGTCCCTCCTCTATTCTCTTCTCTTCGGGACTTGAAAGCTGATCAGCCGCAAAACTTTACAGCTCACTCAAACCGCCTTCCTCCTCCTCTACGGACAAATCCTCACCTGCTTCGACAGGAAGTGGACTTTCCTTCTCTCCATCTCGCTCTTCGAGATCGGTTCCCTCATCTGCGGTGTCGCCCCCAACGTCGTAAGTCAAGGGTTTCTTTCCACATCCTCTTTCTGCTTTCAGCTGAGTGTGAGTTCCTTTGCAGGACGTTTTGATCTTCGGACGAGCCTTCGCTGGATGTGGAGCCGCCGGAATCTTCGTCTCGTGTCTGTCCATCATCGCTGGTGAGCTCCACTCTGATCCACAGATTGTGGCTTCAAAGGCTCACAAGTAATCCTACCTAGATGTCACCCGCTTGGAGGATCGCCCCAAGCTTCTCGGTCTCGTAAGTCCTGACACGTGGTGTGGTGTGTGGCGAGGACTGGTCACTCACATTTCTCTGCAACAGTTCGGTGGTGTCTTTGCCGTCAGTTCCGTTATTGGCCCTCTTCTCGGTGGTGCCTTTACCGACAAGGTCTCTTGGAGGTAAGCCTCTTTTTGCCTGCATCGCACGTGTCTTTCGTCGCAACAAGAGCTGACTCTCTTCGACGTCTTTCTACTCAGGTGGTGCTTCTACGTGAGCCAAAGTCGTACTTTCCCCTCCTCAAAAGCAGTACCTCACACCTCTCTCGCAGATCAACCTCCCCTTCGGAGCCGTCACCGTCCTCGCCGTCTTCTTCATCCTCCCCTCCTCCCCTCCACCCCCAATCGCAGAGGAAATCCTCGAGTACACCGACGGCAAGTGGAGGCGCTGGACTTTTGGAAAGTTCATGCCTGCCCGCGGCACTTTCATCTACCGCCTCGGTATCCTCGATTGGTGGGGCGCGACGCTCATGCTTGCGACTATTACGCTTCTTCTGCTCCCTCTTCAGTGGGGAGGTAACGAGTAGTACGTGCCTCCTCCCAGGATGAAAGAGTAATAAAGAGATGCTAACGGTTCTTTTCAGTGCTTGGAGCAGCCCTGAAGTCATCGGACTCTTCTGTGGTCCGTCCACACCTCGTTCCTCGTTGTTCACTCGCATGGTCCTGACCGCTCTCGAAACCCGCACAGGTTTCGCCGCTATGGTCATCATTTTCGCGATCTACGAGTGGAAGTTCGCTGGCGTCACTTCGATCCTCCCTCTGCGATTCTTCAAGAACAGGACTCAGGTCGGAGCGTGCCTCGAGGTGCGCGCGCGCTTCGTGTTTCTCGTTTCTTTCTCGAGCTTACTTTTTCTCACTTTTATCGTTCCAGGCGTTCATGCTGATGTTTATAATGCTTGAGGGAATCTACTACTTGCCGATTTTCGTATGTTTAGCTCTCTCCTTTTCACGAGTCTCCGACTGACCGTTGCGGTTTCCCCCAGTACCAAGCTACTCGCGGCGTGCGTTTCCCTCTCTTCTCTTCATCCAGCTACGACTGACCGTCGTGGCACCATTTCCCACCTCCTCTCCCCTCCTCTTCCCTCCTCCCCCCTCCTCCCCCAGGTTTCGGCCACAAGGAGTGGAATCGACATCCTCGGATTCATGCTGTCGATCGTTGTTGCTGCCGGCGTCAGTGGAGCTTTGGTGTCTGCGACTGGACGCTACTGGCATTTCCTCGTTTGCGGGTGCGTCCTTGGTTTTCTCCCCAAAGAATTAACAGGGATGCCGACCGTCGCTTGCTGCCTCATCAGACCTTTCCTCATCTGTATTGGTGCCGGACTTCTGTACACTATCACCGAGTTCGACTCGAGTGCGAAGTTGACTGGCTTCCAGATCGTGGGTCTTGTTCTTCTCTCCTGAGGGATCTGAACTGACGTGGTCCTTGTGGGTAACTAGATCATCGGAGCTGGACTTGGCACAGTCATGCAGAACACTATCATTGCTGTTCAGGCTGACCTCGAGGACGAGAAGGATGTGCCTCAGGCTGTATGTCGATTTTCCGTGTCTGTGTTTCGGAGAATGAGTGCTCACGCTGTTTCGCGCCGCCAGACCGCGCTCGTCACCTTCACCCAGCTCGTCGGAGGAACCAGTGAGTCTCTTTCTTTATTTTCCTCTCATCAGCAGTTCTGAGACAGCATTCCCCCTTAGTCGGACTCTCGATCGCGTCGACCATCTTCTCGAACAAGCTCCACTCTGCCCTCCTGGAGTACGCGCCCAACGCGCCCATCGAGATCGTGCGAAACTCGGTCGACGCCGTCAAGACCCTCCCTGCCGACCAGAAGCCTGGCGTTATCCACGCCTACGTCCTCGCGCTCAACCTCGTCTTTGTGATCGGTGTTGCTGGTGAGTCCCCGAACACGTGGTTTCTTGTCGGGGGGTGGACAGATGATTGACGTCTCTGGCTTTCCTTCCCTTCAGCTGGTGGATTTGCGTCGCTTAGCGGTCTTCTTATCCGTAACCTGAGGTACGTTTTGTTGTCGGCTACTCTTCCGGAGCAACTCGCTGATCTTGCGCGTGTCTGATAGTGTCAAGGGCAAGGACTTGATGGCTGGCGCTGCATAAGCAAAGGTTTTCCAGACTCTTCTTGGTTAGCAAAAAGGCTCAGGACCCGGTCCCTACGATGGATCTATTCGACTTGAGAGCCCTTTGGTTGGATCTGGCTGTACATTAACCTCCCCTTACCCTCACCCCTCGTTAGCTCGCCATAACTCACTACCATACACACTCTCTTACCTCTCTAAAGAACTTGCTCTTTGCTAGAATCGTCTGTTTCCGACTGCAATGACTCTGCGTTCCCAAACTCAAACCACGTGGTGTCAGTTAGAGAGCCCGAGTTACGAAGCCCGAATCCGGTCCCGAAACGGTAAGCGCGCGCTGGGTCGAGGGCAAAGGGCGCGAGTTCGCCTGAATGCGCTCCCAAGTTTGTCGTCCGCCAGCGAGCCAGCCAGCCAGCAGCCCAAGTCCCCCCGCTCGACCCCCAGCCTTCCCTTCCCTTCCTCCCTTCCTCCTCCTCCTCCTCCCGTCCGCCTCTCCCCGTCCCCTCCCTCCCGCCGCTCCCCCCTCCCCCTCCCACCACCAGCCATGTCCGCCGAAGCCCCAGTCAGCCCGCCTCCCGCCGCGCCCGCCGACACCGCCGACGAGCAGCAGCCCCAGCAGCAGCAGCAGCAGTTTGACGGCGACGAGGGCCTCACCCTCAGGGCCTTGGTCAGCTCCAAGGAAGCAGGTCAGTCCCTCCCGTCCCTCTTGCGCGAGAGAGCTTTTCGCTCGCGGTCGGAGAAGCGCGCCAAGTTTGCGACCAGAGCGAACAGAGTTCAGTGCGACGGGTCTCGTGGACGCGGTGGTCGCAGCGAAGCCGGCTGCATGGTCGTGCAGAATTGATGCAAGTTTTCGTTGGCGAGCACGGGAGGACGGGAGCATCACCGGTCGCGGAGCAACCACCATCCCTCCCTCTGTCCTCGACGCGCACGCGCATCTGTGCACCCTCTCCCCCCGCCCTGGAACACGCCCGCACACCCTCGTTACTCAAAGAAACAGATGGAACTGACTTTTTTCTTCGATGTTGCTCCACCTCCAGGCGTCATCATCGGACGCGGCGGCGCGACGATCGCGACGATCCGCTCAGAGTCCAACGTCAAGGCCGGCGTGTCCAAGGTCGTCCCCGGCGTCAACGACCGCATCCTCAGCGTCGGTGGCTCCGTCGACGGCGTCGCCAAGGCCTACTCCCTCGTCGCCCAGACCGTCCTCGAGAACCCGAGCTCGACCCTCCCCGCCGGCGAGGAAGCCCCCGTCCCGTCCTCGTCCACCTCGATCCGCCTCCTCATCTCTCACCTCCTCATCGGATCCGTCATGTGGGTCCCTTCTCTCCCAAATAGCTGGACAGTGAGTCTAACTCTGCTGCAACGCGTTCCCCCCTCTTCAGCGGCAAAGGCGGCGCCAAGATCCGTCAGATCCAGGACCTCTCCGGCGCGCGCATGGTCGCGTCCAAGGAGATGCTCCCCCAGTCGACCGAGCGCATCGTCGAGGTCTCTGGCTCCGCCGAAGCCGTCCGTCTCGCCATCGCCGAGATCAGCAAGTGCTTGATCGAGGACTGGGACCGCAGCCAAGGCACGGTGCTGTACCACCCCGGCTCCGAGAACGGCATCGTCGGCAACGGCTACCCCAGCGCTCAGGGCTCGTACGGCGCCAGGAGGACCAGTGGTGGCCCCAACGCTGCCGGTGGGTTCAGGAGGAGCAGCGCTGGCTTCGATGCCACGCGCGAGAGGCAGCCGAGCGGTGATGGACAGGCGAGGGGACCTGGTGGAGAGCCAGTCTCTAGCTCGGACCCCAACTACCGCGAGCAGAAGATCTCGATCCCCTCCGACATGGTTGGATGCATCATTGGCCGAGGTGCGTTGGCAGTTGTTTGCTTTTCTTGCGAAGAGAGGGGAGAGCGGAGCTGACCGAGGTCGTTGTGCGCACGTGTTCAGGTGGAACCAAGATCAACGAGATCCGTCGTTTGTCGGGTAGCAAGATCAGCATTGCCAAGACCGCTCACGACGAGACGGGAGAGAGGATGTTTGTCATCTCCGGCTTGCCTGCGTGCGTTCTACATCTCCCTACGTTGTTTTCGTCGGACGCGACACTCACGCCTCTCTCGCTTGACCCACAGCAACAACGAGAAGGCTCTCTTCCTCCTCTACAACCAGCTCGAGAGCGAGAAGGACCGTCGCGTCCAGTCCGTCGCTGAGGAGGATCAGGCTCAGGAGACCGCTTAATCGCCTTTCTGCTTACCGCTTTCCACCAACCCCCCTACTCCTCCCGCCACACGCTCCATCGACCCACACCTCTCACACGCTTTTTCCGCCACCGTTTTCTCTCTGAATCGAGCTCTTGATTGAGCCCTCGACCATCGCCCCCCTAATCGCTTGAATCCCCCTCCCCCATCTCCCCTCATCGCTTGCTCTCGTCTCTTTTTCTCTCTCCCCTAAAAATTCTAAACATCTCTCCACTCTGCCTCTTTTCCCGTCTCTATTCCACTCTATCCCCCCTTACCCCCTTTTCCGCTTCCCGCTTTCCTTCTCTTCCCTTTTAAAACCCCCTCTGAACTTGCTACACAACTCCGCACCCCCCACAAGTCTCGCTGTCTTCCGTCCCAAGAGGCAGCCCGAATTCAACCCCCCCACTAAAAAGACCACTAGTCTAAACTGTAACCTATGTGCGAGTTTAAGTATCATCGTGCGCCTTGCGAGGTCGGAGAGCGAATTGTGGGAGGAGCGGAGGAGAGCGAGGGGTTGCACGTGGGCTGTGAATCGGGGGGCTGGGCCGGTCTGGAGGCCTCGATCGGGCGAGAGATAGAATGTTGCCGAGGCTCGTTGATCTGCGCTTCAGTCGCGGGCGTGCTCAGCCAGAGCCACAACCGACGGGACGTCAACGCCACGTGTCCAAACCTTCCATCGCTCTAAGGGCACCGACGCTGGAGTCTCGAAGGCAAAGAACAGGAGAACCACCCAGATAGTACAATTCCATTTGTCTTCAGATCATATCACAAAACATCATTGTATCCTGCCAGTAACCCAGACTAGTTCAAGTAGCGGAACCCAGGGTGGTGACGACCCAAGTGCTCAATCTCAGCCGGCGTCTTGCCCTCCAACATATGATCGTCCTTCCCAGCGTCCTTCCTCTTGTTCTGGTAGATATGCCAACACCAGAGTCCAACGCAGAGGACAAAGATCGCCGACCCGGTCCCGAGGTTCGTGCTGTTCCCGCGCTTGTAGTTTGGCGCGTCGGACGGGAGGAACGTCCACGTCGCGACGAGGCCACCGAGGTTGCCTGCCATGACGTTTACTCCGATGGCACCGTTTCGCATAGAGTCGGAGGTGCAGTTGACACTGACGAGGGCGTTGCAGAGGCTGGTTGGGGCGCGAGCGGTTGGGGTCAGCGTCGTGAAGCGGATTGGTGGAAGAATCTGTACGTACGCTCCGAAACTGAAGGCCCCAATTCCAGTGATGAATGTGGCGCCGTACCTTACTATTTAACACATATATGAGCGCAGGAGCGAAGTCCGGGTCGCGAAAGGCGCTTACCATGCGGGTCGTCGGTGCCAACGAAGATTGCGTAGCCGATGACGATCATGGGCGCGGAGATGGTCATGAACAGCAGGCGACGGTTGGTCTTCCACGACAGGAAAGGTACGAGAAGAGTAAAGAACGCTCCGACAACGTAAGGAGGCACGGTCCTGAGTTGTTGCTGAGCGCGGGAAGCCAAGTCAGCCAGGTTTCCGCGAGGTGAGAAATCCCGCTCACCTGAATCGTGGTGCTCCTGGGGTAGATGGTTCTGATGACGGTGGGGAGGAAGAATCCGAGTCCTTGCACGGTGATGTTGTCGAGCATGAAAATCAAGGCAGTGACGATGGTCGTGGGCGAGAACATTCCGTCCAGCACAGCCCTGCGCAGCGAGTCAGCTTCGGGCGCCAAAACTGTCTTTCGGGGAAGCATTCGTACTTGTTCGACATCTTGTCCACAACCACGGTACTTCCGACGTTCTCACTCTTGATACGAGCCGCAGCGAGAGCTGTAAGTCGTTGTCAGCACCTCGAACATGTCGTGAGAGGAGAGCCACTCACCCTTCTCCTCCTCCGTAAGCCAGCGCGCCGACGCGGGTCCCTCGCTCATCACAAAGAAGGCAAGGACACCCAATCCCATGGTGATGATACCTTCAATGACGAAAATCTGGCGCCAGGTGTGGACGATGCCGAAACCGTGGAGCTTGAGGATGCCGGACGCGAGGAGACCCCCGAAAGCACCGGCGAGCGGCGCCGACACCACGTAGAGGGAAAGGCGGAACGCCAGCTCCTCCTTACGGTACCAGCGGGTGAGATAGTAGGCCATTCCTGGGAAGACGGCACCTTCGCTAATTCCGAGCAGGAAGCGGACGGCGACTCCTTGTCCAAACTATGAAGCAGAGCGTTAGTTCAAGTAAACCTCGGCGAGAAGAAAGGAAACTTGCTGTATGAATGAATCCCGTGACCATGGCGAATAGGCCAAAGGCGACAGTGGAAAGGGGGATAAACCTGGACGGTCCCATCTTCTTGCAGAGAAGCATGGCCGGAATTTCGAACACGGCCTAGATAGTGGGTGCGCAAGGTCAGCAAGACGTTGGCGCCCAGACACAGGGGCCGAGGGACTCACGTAGGCAACATCTGCAGAAATTAACGAGGTCTGAGCTCCCCAGCCTCTTCCACTAAATCAATTGAACTCACAGAAAGCGGAGAGGAGAATGTTGTATTGATAGCCGACGAGCTTGAGGTCTTTCTCGAGTCCAGCCAATCGAGCATTTCCAACTACCAGCCGAAGTCAGTTTGGATCCTCGACATGAATGTTCTTCGAAAAAAGAACTCTGAATAGCTTACTGTTCGCTCGGTCGACTGCGAGGAAGACACGTGTTAGCTCGCCATCGATGGAAAACCAGGTGGCGTGGGCGGGAAGACAAGACTTACTGAAACAGAAGAGATATAGGAGAGCCAGAACTGGCATGATATGAAGGTCCATCTGAGTTGAAGCGAGAGGTCAGCACCTGTGTGGGCGGCGGTGTGGTGTGTAGGTTGGGAGGAAGGCAGCGAAGGAGGCGAAAGGCGCACCTTCCAGCGAAGCTTTGCCTCAGCAGCCTCGTCCCTTTGGAGAAGAGCATGGCCTTTGTCATCTGTGGCGGCGTGGCCATCCAAAGCCACTTCCTCCACCATATTCACTTCATGCTTTTCAAGGTCGGTGTGGGACATGGTGTCTCGTGAGCGGTCGAGTCCAGGTGAGAGGGGGAAGCTCGGTCAATGGGAAGAAAGGAAGGAAGAAGAGTGGACGACACTGAGTCTGGGGCACCAGAGGAGAGAAGTGTGGGGACTAGGGGAAAATGTTACTGCCGGCGGGCCACCTCTGCCTCACGTGAGTCCCCGCTCAGACGGGCCTGTTCAGGGCCTGGAGTTGCTTGGCAGGTTCCAGGATTCGCGAGCACCGAGCTGCGACGTCCGACAAATCGTCGTTTGTTTGATTGCCGGACGTGGATTTGAAAAGAGGAGACAAGTGTGGAGATTCGGGCGGGTCCGCGAGGCCGGACTCGCTCGAACGAAAGCGAAAGCGACAACGTGGCTCGATGCAGCGCGCGGCAAAGAACCTCTTCAAGCTCTGTGAGGTGCAAGGTGGTCTGGAGGAGAAGATGTAAAGCCAAAGGCTGTAGCCACTATATCGATTTGAGCCCGCTGATCGCAGGCAATCTTTGATCTTGGCCAGTGGGCAGACGCCGCGCTGAGACTGCCAACGTGGGAAGAAATTGTTGCCGAACCCAGTGGCGACGGGAGAACCAACAAGCGGTTACTATTTATTGGCTCGGGTACCTTTGACTTGTCCCCAATCTCGATTTGAATGTGGAGCCTGGAAGGCGGTTTTGCGTCTTCGAGGCCGTGTCAACATCAAGGTCAGGTGGACGTGGATGGCGTCGCGGAGAGGACGGATGGCAGCGGCAAGAACGGGCGAAAGGGATGAACGTGTAAAGTAGGCGAGAGATCATGAGGTGAGGTAACTAGCGGTATGAACTATTTCGGCAACTGGGCAGATGGGCAAATAAGCTTAGAGTTGAATGCCTGTCGGTCGCGAGCGCCACGTCAGCCAGAAAGTTTTCACTTCACCTCCACCTCCACCTCCTCAACCAGAAGAACCCCTGGTGACCGTCGGCTTATACAAGCCATTCATGACACCGTAATCTTTTGCTGCCAGGCTGAACCTGAGCTCCGCGTTGCTCTCCACCTTCGTGTTGCTCTTCATGCCAATACATCCTCGCAGCTCTTTCGTTACAAAGACTCGATGGGCTTGTCACATTAGCAATGGGTTCAGCTCTCTGAGAATTGTGAGTAGGCTATCCTTACTGAGGGTGACAGCTGGCCATACCCGTTATCCTCAAGCTCAAAACAGCCGGTAAGCTCTCAATGCCCACAATCTGGCTCCCTGTCTAGCAATCCGGAAGCGCACTGGTGATGATCGGTACAAAACCGATCTAGCAAGGGATCGAGAGACGGTGTCTTTCTCAGAGAACTTTGTCGAGACGCTCGAGCGCCCGTTCTTGATACTCGCTTTAAAGCCGATCGTCATGGCAGTCAGGTTCTACCTCGCCGTCGTGGTGAGCCTATATTTAATCTGACTCCTCGAGCTGCTTTGACTGACGAAACACCGCACACATTCCAGTACAACATCCTCTTCGGCGACCTCATAGCCTACAGCTACATCTTCGCTCCGTACGACCTCTCTCCAGGGATGCTAGGCACCGTCTTCCTCGCCATCCCCGTCGGCCTCATCTTCTGCGGTGCCCTTGCCCCACTCATGCTCCAGGACTTTAGGAGCGCAGAGAAGAAGCGTAGGAAGGAAGGGGACGGGACCGTGCTGCCGGAAGTGAGACTGAGGTTGGCGTGTTGGGGGACTTGGGCGATTCCGGTGTCGTTGTTCTGGGGGTGAGTGGACGGCCAGTTTTCTGGCTCTGAAGGAAGGAGGGAGAGAAGAAAAGCTGATGATGCTCACTGCTGGCTTGCTGGTGGCAGAGCATGGGTGTGTTCTACGCGGATGTCAGCATCTGGGCGACGTTGGGCTCGCAAGCGCTGTTCGGGTTCGGGATCCTCACGACGTTCATCTCGTCGTACCAGTACCTGATTGGTCAGTCGGTCCTATGTATTGCCTTACTATCAGACCAAAATTCTCGCACCGTACTGCCAGACGAAAGAGGCTCGCTGTTTCCCACCGTCTTTGCAAGCGGGCACTGACGTGGTCACTTTGTCGTGTGCAACTCATTGCAGACTCTTACGCGGCCACGTCAGCAAGCGCGCTCTCCGCCATCACTTTTCTCCGTTGTGAGATTCTTGCGTTCTTCTATTCTCGCCCTCGGTGTTGGCGAGAAGGGGGAGCTGATCTTCTCCTCGCCGGTCCTTCAGACCCGGTGGCGGGCGGCGCCGTGGTGTTCACGGGACCAATGTACGAGCGCCTAGGTGAGCCTCTACTTACTACATCCTCTTAGATTGAATTATGTCTGACACTGTTGCTATTGCGATTTCCTCTCTCCAGGCGCACACTGGGCGCTCACGCTGCTCGCGTGCATCTCGTTGGTGATGTGCGCGATCCCTTGGGTGTTCTACAACATCCATGGACCGACCATTAGGTCGTGGAGCAAGTCTACACCTAACAGATAGAGCACATAATATAATTGAGATAGATTAGGTGGCGTTATACGGATTACAACATTTATATGAGCAGCCTTCAGACGGATGAAATTTCTGGGTGGTACTGGAGACTGTGCAACCCCGAATAGAGCGCGTTCATCGCATTGTTGGGAAGCAGATCGGATAGGGTGAGGACAACAGTACGGATTGTTGACCCGGAGAGTTATCACGTTCCCAGTGCTGGACGAGCTCGTGCGCAATCATTCGCCCGCACGTGGTGCCCAATTGCTCTCCAGGAACCGACGTTTGCAGGGGATAATCGCCATCGGACGAGAGATCAGAAAGATCAGCCTCTTAGCTGCGTCTTCTCGAGCGTGGGCTGATCAGAGAGAATGTTGCAGTTGGGACATTCCCGCTCGCAGAAGTGAACTGTGCCGCCCGCCGCACCACGTTGAGCGTACTGCGCCAGCCGCGAGAACGGACGCAAGGCCTCGTGCACTCCGAGGTTCTATCTATTTCGGCAAGCCCGTATTTACTAGAAGCTCCCAGCCGGTCCTATATGAAACTCGGGGGAGCGCTCTGAAGGGAGATAAGCGGAAACGGCGAGGTCGTCTGCGTACGGTGCCTTGCGAGGGGTCACGTACGGTGTGGATCTCTAAGAGCTCGGAGGGTTGCGGCTGTACAAAGCACAGGAGTGTGGTGATTATGAATAGGAAGAAAAAAAGATGAAAGAGCAGCAAGCACGCAGACAACAGTGTAGAGACTTGGCTGCGAGGCCACCCAGGCCCAGGCGCGGGGTGGCCAGCCCACCGTCCAGAGCGAGGGCGAGGGCGCGTCTGAGCGGGCGCGCGCGTCTGTTTCTGGTCATATCCTTCACCCGGGCGCTTTAGTACAATAAAGAAACTCTCTGCACTTTTCTCTCTTTTACCACGACCTTCGTTTGCACCCACCCACCCTCCCACTCGTCGTTCCTCGCACGCAACCCTCGCCCTTGTTCTCAGCACCAGCACCCCGTCGTTCAACAGCAACAGCCCGTTCTCGCACCACCCACGACAAAACTCTCACGATGCTCTACAAGTCTGCCACCATCCTCGCCGCCCTCGCCGGCCTCGTCGCTGCCGACCCGAGCCCGCTCACGCCCGCAACGGCCAACGTTCGTCCATTCCGCTCGCGCCGGGCGCCTTGATTTTCATCACGCGGGGGACGCTGACCTTCGTGCCTGTCCTGGCGTACAGGTTGGCGCGACGTGCCTCGTGCAATGGACTGAGGATACCACTGGCGTGAGCTCTCCTTCCTTCTTCTGCCCCTGCCGAACGAGCACGGAGGGTCCTGTTCGACGGGGGACTGTGCGCGCGAAGCGGTGATCGTGCGATGGACGAGCTAAAGCTGACCACGCGATTCATTATTACCACAGCTCTGGACGGACACCACTATCGACCTCATGACGGGCTCAAACTTGGCCATGGTCAGTTGCTCTTTCCTTCCCCCCTGTTCGCTCGTCGGCCGGAGGTCACGGCGAAACGCGTTTGAGGGTGAGGGTCTGGTGGAACCCACACGGAGCTCCGGAGTGCGGACGCGTCGAAACCCTGAAAGACGCTGCTGACACGTGTAACAAATGTCAACAGGTCAAGGTTGTCAACGTCGCTACGGGAGTGTGAGTGCAACCACGAGAGCGCGAAGAGATTCAGGGTCAAGGAGCTGACCCCGCGCTACAGCAACACCGTCACCTCGTCCTCAACGTCCTGGACCTGCCCCGACGTCTCGCCAAACGCTCCTATCTACTTCTACCGTCAGTTCCTGCTCCTTTTCCTCCTCCAAAGAGAGTTGTGTTGACGCCCCCTGCCTCGCCAGAATTCACCCTCGCGAACGGAAGCTCGCCCACGTGGACCACGAGGTTCACCATCGCCTCTGCTACCGGTGCGACCACCGCCGCTACCAACCAGACTCAGCCCAACGGTGATGCCATCCCTTGGGGAACTGGGTACGCACGATTCCCAAAAAAAGACACGTTGCAGCTGCCTAACCCTCTCCGTCTCGCAGTGTCCTCGCCGGCTCCTCATCCTCGGGCTCCTCGACCACGACCCGCAGGGCTTCTTCCACCGTGTCCGGAACCTCGACTGGAAGCACCTCGACCTCGGTCGTTGCCTCGTCCTCCACCACCGACGCCAGCTCGAGCGCTAGCGCCGCAACCACGTCGAGCGTGACCTCCAGGTCAGTGAATTTCTGCCCTGCCGACCATGCTCACCTGACAGGCACTAAATCAACACACGCTTGTTCTTTTCATTTGTGCCAAAACGCTCAGCTCGTCGACCAGCTTCGTCACCATCACTTCCGTAAGTCCCATCCCTGCGATCGACACTAAAAATTCCGTCCACGCGCGTTTCGGGAGCTCGAGCGCTAACCTCCTGGCCTGCCCTTGCAGTCCGCGACTTCCTCTTCCTCTTCGTCCACGTCCACTTCTTCCTCCTCGTCAACGTCATCGGCGAGCACTACGACCACGACTTCTGGATCAACGGTCATCAAGGTCTCTGGCGCGCTCATCGGCCTCGTCGGCGCCGCCATGACTTTGCTCGCCTAAGGACGAGACAAAACACCGAGGAGCTCGGAGGCCTGGGGTTCGCTTCTCCTTTTCGTCTCTATTTCCTTTTTATTTTCGTTGGTGCTTGGGGGGAGGACACCAGTGGGAAACGGGTTGTTGGGACCATCTTTTTCTTTCTTCGGCGGCGGGAGAACAGCAGCAGCAGCGTGGGCTGGCCGGGCTGTGCCTCTTCTTTTCATCACTTTTCTCCATGGACAATATCTTTCTTCACGTCTTTTCGAATGCAATCCATTCTTCACCTCTTCCTCCCCTTACTTCAGTCCCTTTGTTGACGCGTTTTTCCACCGGAACGAGAGAAGGAAGGCAATCCCCAAGCCCAAGTCCTTGGCTTGGATTCCACCCGCAAGTGCGGCCACTCCCGCATCATTTTTTTTTGCCTCCAAGCAAGCCGGAAAGTCTTTCCGTCCTTCCCGCTTTCCCGACCTTGCTCGTCTCCTCCCTTTGTCGTCTTCTCGACCTCGACCTCGACCTCGACCTCGACCCCACGCCTCGCGTCGCCCTCGTCCGTTGCTTTTCTTTGTTCCCCATTTTCATATACGAGAAGTGGAGGGAAGGTTCTAGGCAGGAAAAGAGAAAGGTTTCAGGTGGAAGGTTGTTGAGACGAACACGTGTGAGCGTTTTTGCGTTTCTTTGCGCCGAGATCGGAAGAACCTTTTTCTCGGTCGCAGTGGTTTGTGAGGCGGTTGAATTTGAGTAGATGTAGGTGAGGTACAGACAGAGCGGGGTCGGAAGCTATTTGTAGAATTCGTTCGGAAATCTGTTTCCGCCCCTGCCCGTCTTGCCCTTGCCGCAACCAAGACCCGTCTTGACGTCGCGTTTTGTTGTGCGGGTTTTGACGAGGGAGCGGGAAGTGGGCCAGACGTCTTCTGCCTCCATCGAGAGGGCTGGCGTGAAGGCAAGTTAAGGTACAGATTGGTTTAGGAAAATGCCGGTAGGCATCGAAAGTCTCGAGTAAAGTTCCTTCTAGACGGCAATTCTGGCGTGCGTGCGTGCTCCCGCAATCCCGGGTCAGTGGGCCTGGGGCCCTGAATCACAAAAGTCTATGTGGTGTGTGTGTGCCCATGATCTTAAATCCTCTGGCCGGAGAAAAAAAAAACGGGGGAAGAGAAGTTTATGGGAATCGTGCGGAAGACGCTAGAGAGGATGAGTGAGGGGTGTTTGCTGTCTGAGAAGTACCCTCCCATCCAGCGCTGGAGAAAGGCTGGTAGATACGTATCACGTCGGTTGGTACGTCGACTGCTCGACAAGTGGAGGTACTCGTGTGTTGTGTTGAGCAGGGGTCGTGTTTTGCCGTCAACGTGTCGGAATTCAGATCCGACTACTGTCTGTAGGACCCTGCTCGGCCTAATCGTACAGGCCCGCTACTGGAATTAAGAAGGGCCGGGGAAAAGAAAAAGGTTCCGAGATGGAGGAAAATGCCGAGTTCTTGAGCGAGCTGACAAGGGTCGATGCAGGAGTGTGTTGACGTGGTCCTTGCGGCTGTACGTCTGAATCTGCGTGAGGTGGTGTTGGGAGGGATGATGTAGGGAAGGAATCCATGCAACCGGACCGGAGAACACAGTAGCTGCCGTGACGATTCACGTGCGGGTCCTGAGGTGTGTCGCCCTGGGTCAGGCACTGCCATCCGTCGGTAGGCGTCGCGCGCACGAATTGATCGCACTCCTCCTCAGGGAGCGGCCGCCGGCACGATCGTCAGCCAGGCCATCGCCCATCGCGCTCCCGTCGCCCGGTTGCGGTTCACCCTTATCCTCAACGTTGCAGTGTTTGTTCTAGCAAACTTGTACCACCTACGACCATCTTCAGCACGAGCCAGACCTTCTACTCGAACTCCGACGCAGGTCACGCATGGCGAACCCAAAAGATATCCAGCCACCGCCCCGGCGGCGAGACTTGGACGACAACAATCCTCACGGCCCACTGTCCGCCGACGACACCGCTCGATGGACCCACCCACACCAGCTTCTCACCTCCCTCCCACTCTCGTCGCACGATGCACCTGGAGCGGCATCATCGACATCGTCGGCCTGTGGGGCAGCGCAAACCACACGAAAGCGCGGCGGCGGCGGCGCCGCTGCGAAGAAGGACGGGCACGCACCGAGGCCACCCAACGCGTTCATCTGCTACAGGGCCGACAAGATCAGGCAGTTTAGGGAGGAGCAGGACCCTCGAGTCCAGGGCGCCCGCCAATCTGAGATCTGTGAGTTCCTCCCGCTCTTTGCCTTTCGGACGACGACCGGCCGTGCGGTGGGCTGACTTGGGTGCCGCGGTTGATGCAGCCAAGCTCATTGGAGGGATGTGGAGGAACGAGACTGCCGAAGTTCGCAAGGAATACGAACAGCAAGCAGCGATCAAGAAGCTCGAGCACGCCGAGCTGTATCCTGGTGAGTTGTTGGCGTCCTCGTGGTGGGCGACTGTCTGCGTGACATCAGCGCTAGTTCGGGAGGGCAATCAAAGAACGGAGCTAACCGATTGAACAACAATCATCCTTGGCGGACCCAGATTATCACTTCAACCCGATTCGTCGAGGTAAGGAGACGTCCACCACCTCAGCGTCCAGCTCTCGATCGAGCACGCCGAACCCCCGCCCGTCCGTCCTCGCCGACCCCCCCGGCACCAGCACCCGTCCTCGCCGCCGCACCTCTCCCTCTCACCGCTCCAACCTCGTTCCATCCGGTCTCACCCTCCCTTACATCGACACGGCGGTGAGCGCCACGTCCGACGAGTCGACCGGTTCGCGCTCGCCGCCGCACCCGACCACCGACTCGCCGTCAAGCGAGCATGTTCCATCGAGCTACCGATCCGAAGGCGAGCTCGACCAGTACTCCTCCCACCGCAGCGAGTACTTTACTCGTTCGTCGTCGGCGCTGGGAGGGTATCCAGCGCAGTACGCGCACTACGCCGACACGTCAGCGTCCGCGTACTCGTCCGCGCCGACGTCCGCATCGTCGTGGGTCTCGTCGTTCGACCACTCGACGACCCACCTGTACAGCCACAGTCTTCCCACCAGCGCCACCTCCTGGCGACCTCGTTCTCCTCCTTCGCATTTCCCCTCCCTCCCTCCCTCGCACCACGAGTTGTACTCGCTTCCTCCCGTCTCGCAATCATCTTACCCCTGGGACTCGCACTTGCTCCCTCGTCGACCCTCTCTAGGCTACTCCTTCCCTACCACTCCACAACTTTCACATTCCGGTCCCAACACGCCACAAATGAGCAGCACGGCTGGTCCGTCGTTCCATTCGTCCAGTCGCGCGTGGGAGGAAGCCGGAGGAGGGTTCGAAGGCGGGGAGTGGGGCGACGTGCCGCAGAGAGGTGGGGCGGCCATGTATGACGAGGATTTGGCGTTCAATGTGTTTGTGGACGATAACAGGGCGACGGGGTCGGCGAGTGGGTGAGGGGCGGAGGGTTGGGATGGAGAACGAACGCACGTCAGTGGTTTGGGAAGCGGGTTCATTTTATTATATCATATCTTGTCGTGTGAATAGCGGGACTTCGTATAGGCTTACAGTGGGTTGTGGAAGGTTGTAGAGAAGATATCTATTAAGCGTTCACGTTTTAGTTTGCACTGTGAACGTCGGCCTGTTTGTCGCATCACGACTGGCTGGCGTCGTGCCAACAAGGCTCGAGAGACTCACCTTTTGGCGAATCATGAGGAGCGATATCATGTGGATGAAAGAGGCAGCTTTTCCGCTGAGCTTGACAGGTCGACACGGCGAGCTCAGAGCGTCCAGTCCCTGTAGATCGACAGAGGAGGCCCTGGCCGAGAAAAGAAGTGGCATGAGCTTCAAAGAACAAGTCGACGTTGGGAAAGCTCAAACCTTGAGACAGGCCTTCTTCTATTGTGCAAATTTCTGACTGTTGGAAGATGGAAAGTAAGGCCGTAGAGCAAGTGTTGTTACTTGGTGCGAGAGCATCGTTGACGAGGGTGACCGCTTGGTCGACTAGGGAGACAAGGGGCGGAGGGAGAAGGAAGGGGAGCAAAGAAGGAGGAGGAAGCAAGTCAAAAGGTGACAGGGCAGCGGTGGTCGGTTCTTTTTCTGAATCGAGGCGAGGCGGAGGCGAACGATCGACCGAACGCGCCTGAGCTGGACCGACAACTGGGCCACGCGGCCTCCACTTACGCTGCTGTGCGCTGCGGCAGCTTTTTGTTCGCTTTCGGGGATGAAGCACACAGTCTGACTAGAGGGATTGTTTCTTGGGTGGAGAGTATAAAAAGGAGCAGCTGGGGCTTATTGTGTTCAGGTCCGTCGAAGCGGGGGGGTCGCGCGGTGGTGACAAAAAGGCTGAAACTTGGGCGCGCCGCTGTCAGGCCCTAGGCCACGGACTTTGGGCTCAAAGTTCGACGAGGTTCCCACGTATGCTTTTAGTTGTCGATATAGACTCGTGTGATCGCATTGAGCAGACGCGGTTGCAGCAGATCAGGCCAGAGCTGGGTCGGACGAGCACGACTTGGGCGAGGGATGACGCTCTTTTTGCGCGTGCGCGTTTGAAGGCAGACGTGTCGTCGTCCTATGCAGGCCAGGTTGATCCAGAAGGACACGGACGAGAAAGTATGTGTAAAAGTGAGAACCGTGAGAAAAGTGGTGGCAGAAGTGCAGGACAAAGGTCAAAGGGCTCGGGTGAGACACGCGAAGCGAGGGCTGGCGCCGAAACTTGGAGGGGGGCCAGGACGCGGGCACGGGCGCGGGTCTGCTTCCTGCTCCAGCAGTCGGTTGTAGACGAGTCTACAGCAACAGCACATAGCAGGGGAGTATCCACGACCCTCCCTCTCGCAGCCCCCGTCAGCCCGTGTCCAGGTCAGTCCGCCGCCCGCCGTGGCCCTGCGCGCGCGAGCCTAACACTTTTTCTGCGCGCCCGTCCTCGTCCTCGCGCTCGCGGTGTGCGGCTACAGGGTCAACCAGGGTCACAGTCGTTGAGCACAGGGCGTACACTACCCGCTCGTCGACTCTCCAGACCGCGAGTCGCCACCGTCCAGAGTCAGAATCCTCGCCGCGCGCTTCGCCACCCCTCGAACCGCCTCCAGGACTCTCGTCGCCTCCCCCCTCCCCATCCACCCACAAATCGCACTCTAGTCTTACTGTAGGCTCCCCCCAAAAAACTCGCCACATTCCAATGAGCAGTCCTTCCACACCGGCACCAGCTCAATCGACCCCTTCGACCACCGCGCCCTCGTCCTCTGCGTCCTCCTCGTCCAAGTACAGCGTCGGCGCGATCCCGCCGTTCAAGAAGACCAACTCGTCGTCGTCATGGGCCCAGGTCGCTGGCACTAAGGCCAACCCGTCGGCCCCGGCCGTGAACGGCAAGGAGGTCACCGCGTCCGTCATCTCCTCCGCCGCCGGCTCTGCCTCCACCCTCCAGGCCCTCGCGCCCGTCACCGCCAACCCGTCGCCGAACCCGTCCGCCCCGAACTCGCCTGTCCCGACACCAGCACCCACCGCCGGAGCCGGCCATGCCAGAAATCAGAGCGTAAAGGTCGACGGCGTCAACGTTGCGCCCTCGCGGGTCAACGCGATCCGAGGTGCTACAGATGGTGCGTCTCTCGCTGCCCTTTTCCTCCTTCCAACACTCGGCTAGCGACTCGATAAACTCGTTCAAGAGTCCTACGATCCGAGCTCTCAAAAGCCGTGGAACCTTTCGCGCTGACCTCTTTGTTCCGTGTTCCAACTCCCGCGCCGTTCCGAACCACGCCCCTTTTTTCGCAGCCAATGTCGCGTTCGGCAACGTAAACGACAAGAACGCCATCCTTTCCTCGTCGCCCGCCGCTCCTCCTGCGTTCAACCCTGCCAACGGTGCACCGAAAGTGTTCGGCACCGTCCCGGCCAAGCCGCCTCTCAACCTGCACTCCTTCTTCACCTCCGGCGGCTCGCCGTCCCCAGCTCCCTCGTCCCTCTCGGCTTCCACCTCGAGCAACGGCCCTCGCGAGTTCACTCCGTCTCGGTCGCCTGTTCCTCCTCCCACCACTCTTCCTTCGAACGTCGCCGCCGCTTCGGGAGTCTCCCCCCTCCCCCACTCGACCCTCTCGAGCGCTTCCCAGTCCTTCGCGCCGCGCCAGCAGCCTCCTCCCCCCTTCATCCCCCAGCAACAGCCTCCCTCGTTCGGTGGACCTTCCCCTCAGCCCCAGTTCTCCCACCTCCCAGGCGGCTACCAACCCCAGGCTCCTCCGTTCCAACCTCACGCCAAATCCCCCGCTCAAAATATCCCCAACGTGAATGCGCACGCGTTCGGTGGACCTCAGGCCGGCGGTGGACCTGGAGGACCGAACGGAAGTAACCAGAGCAGGAATGGATCGTTTGTGGGCAGCCCGAGCTTGCAGAACCGTCAGCCCGGCGGCGGCCCTCAGCGCGGCCAGCAGGGCCAGCAGTTCAACAACCCGACGAGTCCTAGGCTCCCAAGTGGCGCGTTGCCCGCTGGTATCCCTCCTCCTCAGATGATGGGATATCCTGGACAGTGGCAGCAGCAGGTGCGTTGTTTTCTTCTCTCCCCTTGGTGTCCTCGTGGTGGCGATTTTTTGCGCGCGCCGCCCATCGTACGAGTTGCGCTGGGGTAATTCGAGTGGGGGGTATGATGGGAGCTGACGATTTCTGTGTCTGTGTGTGGCTCGCTTTGAATTTTCCTGCAGGGCTACCCCTCCTACCCTCCCAATTTCTACCCCGGCTACGCTCCTCCCACGGGCTACCAGGGCCCTCCAGCTCCTGGAGGAGCTCCCTCCATGCCTCAGTCTGGCGCTTCTACTCCTTCGGGCGGCGTTCGCACTCCTTCCGTCTCTGGACCCGCCGGAATCCCTCCTCCATCGCCCTCCACCTCGGCCCTCTCGCTCAACTCGAGCGCCTCCGCACCTCACTTCACCCCCAGCAACTCCTACTCGTCTCCCCAGCCCCAGTCCGCCACGCTCCCCCACCACCCTCACCACCCCTACGCTCCCGCCGCTGGTACTCCTCTACGTGCTGTTCCCGGAAGCCCCTTCTCGATGGGTTCCCCCGCCGCCGCCGAGTTCCGTCCCAACGCTGACGCTGCGCCGTTCGCCTTCACGCCGAGGAAGTCGGCCGCCATCAAAATTGTTAACCCTAAGGACAAGAAGCCGACGGCGTCGACGCCATCGACTCCTACGCCTGCTGCTGCTACCGTTCCGGTGAAGGACGAGTCGAAGGAGAAGGCTGACGAGGAGGCGGCGAAGAAGAAGGCGGCTGAGGAGGCGGCGAAGAAGAAGGCTGAGGACGAGGCCGCTGCTCAAAAGGCCAAGGAGGCGGAGGAGGCCCGTCTCGCCAAAGAAAAGGAGGAGAAGGAGAAGGCCGAGGCTGCTGAGAAGGAGAAGAAGGAGCTCGAGGCTAAGAAAGCCGCTGAGGAGGCTGCCGCCGCCGCCGCCGCTGCTGCTGCCGAGAAGGAGAAGGAAGAGAAGGAGAAGGCCGAGGCTGCTGCTGCTGCTAAGGCCAAGGAGGAGGCCGACGCCGCCGCCGCCATCGCCGCGAAGCCCGCGCCAGCACTCGTCGAGGAGCTCAAGGCTGAGGAGAGCAGGCCCAACACGCCTTCGACGCCCGGAGAGGACGTCGCCGGTCTGAAGGTCAAGAGCGCCGATGCCGACGCTGTTCGTGATGAGGAGGTCGCCCTTCTCGCCGACGAGAAGGTCAAGACGGAGGGCAAGGAGCCCGCCGTGGCCCTCGCTGAGGCTCGCGCCGCCATCTCGACCCTCCCTGCTTCCCTCCCCGCCAAGCCTATCAACGGCTCCGAGAAGCGTGTCCCAGCTTCCCTCGACCTCTCTTCGACCAAGTCGGCTGCCGTCACCCCCGGCCTTCCTTCGGCGCTCGCGACGGCCAAGGCAATCGACAACCTCAACACCATGTCGTACCCCGCCAACATCAAGTCGCCCCGCCCCGAGCTCAACGCCGACGCCGAGCCAGGCAAGTACCGCTACGACCGAGACTTCCTCATGCAGTTCATGAGCGTCTGTGTCGAGAAGCCCGAGCAGCTTCCCAACCTCGAGGCCATCGGCATGGTTGACGCCGGCGCCGACGCTGGAGGAGGACGCCCCGCCTTTGCCGCCGGACGCCGCTCATCCCAGATGGGCCCTCCTTCCGGTCCTTCCGGACGTACGCCCTCGTCGGGCGGTTTCGGTCGCCAGGGCGGCAACGCCATGGGACAGTTCTCGATGGGCAGCTTCGGCGCTGTCCCGAGCACGAGCGAGGCTCGCTTCGCCGCCAGTGGAGCTCGTGCCGCCAGCGGAGGCTTCGGTTCGACTCGCCCCATGTCGCGGACGTCGAGCCAGGGTGGTGCTGGAGGATTCGGCGGACAGCAAGGTCGCACGCCGAGCAACCGTGGCTCTCGTCGCGAGCCCAGCAACCGTGGTGGAGGACGAGGAGGCGATCGCGATGGCATGCCGAGGCCAGGGCAGCACGTCGCCGGCGAGGGTTTCGAGGACGCCAAGCTCGTCGCTACGGAGAACCGCTGGATGCCGTCGAAGATTGGAGGCGAGACGGCGACGGAGAACTCGCCCGAGATGGTTCAGCGCAAGGTCAAGGCGCTGCTCAACAAGCTCACGCTCGAGAGGTTCGACTCGATCTCGAACCAGATCCTCGAGTGGGCGAACAAGAGTGTCGACGAGACGGACGGACGCATTCTTCGTCAGGTCATCGCGCTCATCTTCGAGAAGGCGACGGACGAGGCCAACTGGTCGGAGATGTACGCGCGCCTCTGCCGCAAGCTCATGGAGAAGGTCTCGACCGATATCAAGGACGAGAGCGTCAAGGGCAACGACAACAACCCCGTCGTCGGTGGAGGTCTCTTCCGCAAGTACCTCCTCAACCGCTGTCAGGAGGACTACGAGGCCGGCTGGAAGCAGAAGGAGGCGTCCGCCGCCGCCGCCGCCGAGAAGGCCGTCGATGACAACGCCAAGAAGGAGGCGAACGAGGCTGCTGCTGCCGCCGCCAAGGAGGCTGAGGAGAGCGGCAAGACGCCGTCATCGGAGGAGAAGGAGGCCGAGCTGCTCTCGGACGAGTACTACGCGGCTCAGAAGGCCAAGCGACGTGGTCTCGGATTGGTTCGCTTCATCGGAGAGCTCTACCGCCTTCAGATGTTGACCGAGCGCATCATGCACGAGTGCATCAAGAAGCTCCTCTCCAACACCGATAACCCCGAGGAGGAGGACGTCGAGTCGTTGTGCCGCTTGCTCACCACCGTCGGATCCGGTCTCGATGTGCCCAAGGCGAAGCAGCACATGGACATCTACTTCCAGCGCATGAAGATGATCTCCAACAGCCCCAAGGTGTCTTCCCGTATCCGCTTCATGATTTTGGTGCGCTTTTCGTTCACCACGCTTCTGTTTCAAGAACGGCTTACTGACTTTTGCTTTTGCAGGACGTCGTCGAGCTCCGTGCCGACCGATGGACCCCACGAAATGCCGCCGCTGGACCGAAGCTCATCTCCGAGATCCACGCGGACGTAAGTGTCCCTTCTTGTCTGCCGTAAGATACGCGACACGATGCTGACGGTCCTGCTCTGCTTAATCAGGCCCAAAAGGCTTCCGAGGAAGCCACCCGCCGCGTTGCCAGCTCTGGAGGCAAGGGACTCCCCCCTCTCCACAACCAGATGGGATCGCGGTCCAACTCGCGTCGTGGCCAGGCCCGCGATCAGTTCGGCGTGCCAGCGACTGGCGCTGATGGATGGAGCGCGCCCGTTCCCCAGCGGCCGCAGAAGGCCGGCGACCTCAGCGGCTTTGGAAAGGTCCGCGACACGTCGGCGCAGATCAGCCTTGGTCCATCAGGAGCGTTTGCGTCTCGAGCGGCCGCGAAGAAGGAGGCTGCTCGTCCAGCGGCGCCCAGCAACCCCTTCGCTCTTCTCGGCGGCGACGGAGGCGAAGCTCCCGCGCCCAGCACCCGACCAAAACTCGTCCTTGCGCCTCGCACGAAGCCCATTGACGGAGAGGAGGCCGAGGAGGCCGAGGAGAAGGCCGAGGAGGAGGGTGCGGAGGAGGAGGACGATGGAGCGATCGACCCCAACGCCGTGAGCATGTCTCGCGCTGAGGGAGAGCGACGATCCGGCAACAGTGTCAAGGAGGTGCGTCCACACTGGCCGTTTTCTTTCTTCAATTGACTTTCGAAACTGACTGCATCTGTTCGTCAGTTCTTCTCCGTCAAGAGTGTTTCAGAAGGAGTCGCTTCGGTCGAGGCCTTGCCAGCGGAGTACCGTGGCATCCTCATCCAGGCGCTTGCCGACGCCGCCCTCCAGAAGAAGGCCGACGATGTTGGACTCGTTCGTCAGCTCTACGCCGAGGTCGTCGCCAAGGACATCGTCAGCCACGCCGGTGTGCTCGAGGCGCTTACGCCAGTCTTTAAAACGCTTATTGATATCGCCGTCGATGTTCCGTCGGCTTATACCTTTGCAGTTCGTCTCATCTTCTCTCTTTGTGATTTCTTTATATGACTGACGTCCATTCCTTACTTCTCTTCAGTCAACTCTCGCGCTTGGCGCAGGCGCATCGAGAGCCGAGGTTGAGGAGCTTTCGACCAAGATGGAGTCAGAAGAGGAGGAGGAGGAAGAGGTCGAATACGGCCGCACTCTTCTTCTGGCCGCCTGGGATAAGATGCAGTCTTGAGTGGATAGAAGCGACCCTCTCGGCAATTGAGCTCAATCTTGCCCAACTTGCCTTTGGCGTTTGGTGTCCTTCGTTCTGAGAGCAAAAAGCCACGTGGTTTTGTCAGGGTGGGTTTCTCTGATCCCGCGCTGAGCGGATTCGTTATTGCTTTCTTCTCAGTTGCCCCTCTACCACCCATCTGTTTCTTTTCGTGATGCTCTCTTCCTCTTCCAACCCCTCCTGTTCATTCCACCCCCACCGTCTCGTCTCGTTGCCCGAATGATCCACCTCGCGCCACTCGCCTTCCTGCTCAAACCCGGCCTGGTCCGCTTTTCTGAGAAAAGACCGAACTGCCTCTCTCCCACTGTGTAGACCTGCGACGATCTGTATCCTCCCTGTCGAAGCGAGGAGGAGGCCAAGAGAGACGAGGAGCGCGTCGTGCGCGACGGTGTACCAGAGAGTGTCGGCGAGAAGGACGAGGTCAAAGGAGGTTGGTGGGAGAGTTGGTGGTAGTGCAGTTCCCCAGGTGTGGCCGACGACGGAGACTTTGGGCTGGTAGGCGGGAGGGAGGGAGGGGATGTTGTCGCGGATGTGCGAGAGGAGATCGGCATTGTCAAAGTCCGAGAGTACCACCTGTGCGAACGGCAGCGCATGTCCACTCAGCTAGATACTCTCCGAGCTCAGCAACTGAACAGAAGCTCACCGATTCAGCTCCTTCCCTCGCGGCCAACAAGCCAGGGATCCCAGCTCCCGCTCCCAGCTCAATCACGTTCTTCCCCTTCACCTCGACCTTCCCCGTCGTGATCAAGTTCGCCATCCTGATCCCAGCATTCCACACATAGTGCGCTTGCAGCTCGATCAAGCCGGATTGCGAGGCCGGGATGGTGACCGTGAGCGGCGCAGGGTTGCTCGCGCTCGCCGGAGGCGTGTAGGTGAAGGAAGCGGATGGGTTACCGTTGGCTGGGAGCACCTCGTCGAAGAAGCTCAGCAGAGCATCGTTGAAGAGGTCGAGCGGGTCGTCGTCGTCATCCTTTGCCAGTGCTGGCGCGCGCTCGATGGCGGCTTCGGAGATGGGCCGCGAGTGTGAGGACGAGGGAGCGGAAGGGGGTGGGGCCGTCAGGATGGGCTTGAATGTGGTTGTGGTAGAGTTCAAATGGATTCAAAAATAGTAAGTCGTGAGGGCCGGACTCGAGCCAAGCGAGCAGCGACCCTGGGAGCGGCGGCCGATCTTGATCAGCTCGGACCGCAGGTCCTGATACGCTTTCCTTTCGTCAACGAGTGTCAAATTCCAGCTAAGCTCGTGCTTTTTTGTAGTTGATGTTTGTCTGGATCAGTAACACTTTGCACTGACTGCACTTATTTCTACACTGCACCGCTCGCCGAAACACCGGCATGACGTGGCTTGCCTTTTGCCGCCTACTTTAACCCAGTGCAAGGCTGCTGAGGATGACGAGCCAAGCAAGAAAGATAACAAAAATGAGCAAAAAAGAAAGGCATGGCCATGCAAGCACGGTGACAAAGAGCCAGGCCGCCGGGCCAAAAAGGAAAACACCTGAGACGCCACAGGGATTCGAACCCTGGTGTGCAAGCACAGGAACATAATACAGAGATAGTAGTAAATTCCCACCATAACCACTAGGTGATAGCGTCTTGAGTCTCGTGCAGTGCCTGATTCAATTTGTGCACCCAGTCATCTACTCTAAACGTATGAAAAATTTTCGTAAAAAAAACGTGTTGCGGAGGGCGCCCAAGAGGGAGTGGACTTGGTGGGCCCTTTTCTGCCTCCCCTGCTCTCCCGCATTTCAGGACGACCACTGGCTCTCTACCCACACAGCCCTCAAGAACGACTTACCAGATCGATGGCAACAATATCTTCTTGCATGGGAAGCCTCAGTCACGCTCTCTCCTTCCCTCTCCTCCTCCAGAATCGAGTGGTCCACCTCTGTCCTCAACCCCCAACTCTCCAACTGCCACACTTTCACTATTCCCTACAAATGGTTCCGTGAATCATGGAGTGGTAACCAGCTAAGTGTCACTTCCTTTGCTAAGTCCACCGCTTCCTTCACTGAAGCCTCCTTTTCCACAATTTATCCCCCCTGGCCTCCCTCCCCTTCCCTCCAGGCTCAACACTGGAAAGCGTACTGGATCTTCCTCAAAAAGCCACGACACCTCCTCCCAGACGAGACCAACACAGCCCACCTCCTATCCCTCCGATCCCTCCACCCAGGAACCCAGGTAGCGGCCAAACCCACCCCCACCCCCAGCACAGCCTCCAGCACAGCCTCCTTCCCCAACAACGGCACTCTTCACTGCAGGGTCTGCCTAACCACCAAAGCTGAGTCCATCATCCATATCTTCATAGAATGCGAAGTATCTATTGAAGTTTGGAAACTAGCAACAGGAGGAACTCAGCCCCACCCCACCCTCCAACAACTCATCTGCCCACCTTCCCCCTCCAAAGCCACCCTTCCCTCCATCCTCCTCCAAATCCGCTACATTCACCACATCTGGCAGCTCTCGAGATCACGACGGTTCTCCACCATCACTCCTCTCCTCCCCATCGACCAGCCTGCCCTCTCCCGCCTAGCCAGCAAGATCCACACCCCCTCACCTTAACTCCCTCCTCCCTCCTCTCTTCCCTTCTCCCGGTTTTAGTGGGTATTATCGACACTAGATGGAGTCCCACACTACCAAGATAGCTTGGTGTGCGTAAAGGCATTTAACCCTGTACCCCTTCTTCTCCCTTACGGAGCTTTTCTGTAATTGAGATGTTGGATACAAAAAAATTTTCACGTCGGAACAGGGCCGTTTGGCTCGTGGTGCCCAATCTTTAGAGGTGGTTCTGATGGTAGCAGACATGGTGAAGACGTGGGGGCGTTTAGGAACAGTGCTGATGAGCTCATCGTTTGTTGAGCCCATTTTGTGAACTCCCTGGCGTCTGATCCGGAGCGTGCGTTCATACAGCTACTCAAAGTGAGAGATGAACAACTACACTGGCCTGAGTTGGTCGATACAATCCTCGCGCTCGCGACACAGTGCTCCAGGAGAACGTCTACATAAGGAGACACGTCAGCGCAAGGCTTGCCCAATCGAGCCCCGCTGTTCTCACCGATGAGCAGCGTAGCTTCCGTAATAAATCCATCGGATTTATATAATTGAATGGGAGGGTACCCACCTTACTTGAAATGCTTCTACCTGCCCGTTGTGCAGGCGCCTCGTCGCACGGAGTCCGCATCTCTCGACGATGAGTTTGCGCGGCTTGACGACCGGCCACCGAGCTCGCTCCATTCCTTCACCTCCCACTGTTTCCTGGAAGCACACGCCAAACTCTCGATAGCTAGGGCTGAGCTTGTCCGAGCTACGACAATGGTGAGACTTGTGCTTCTCCTTTGTTGTCAGCGCCCCACCTGATCTTGATCCGCTCGCTCCCGCCGACAACGACGAACAGGAAGCGCTGAAGCAGGTTACGACACGATCAGTCGCGTTGTTACCACTTCTCTCTATACCCACTCAAGCGAAACTTCTACACTCGCTCTTCTCAGCCGCCCCAACCGAGTCCATCACGAAACCTTTGTACCTCTCGTTCCTCCTCGTCTGTGTGCCGACCTCGTTCGTCCTCCGACGAGAAGCATTCAAGAACTCATGGCGAGCTTACTGGATACTATTTGGCCTATCTCTAATCACGAGAGAAGCGGTAGTGAGGGTGCCAGCCGTGTTCTGGATGAGCCTCGGACCGCGAAGAGGGGTGTGGGCCGCAAGGATCGCGACCGAGGGCGTCGCGTTTGTGTTCGCGTGGGTGTCAGGGCTGGCATATGCTCAGATGATTGCGTCGGAAGTGAGTCCAAAACTCAATCCTGATCTGAGAAAGAGGTGCTGACACGTGCTACCGCAGCTACCTCCGTCGAGGAGACGGTGCGGCTTTGTCGTCGCTTCTGTGGCGTCTGCTTTCGCCGTTCGACGATCTCATATTCTCATGTCCCTTTCCGAATGCTACAATGTGATTTCAACTTATCTGTGCGTTACCCTGTTTACATCCAGAGTGCTGACTGTCCTAGCGCCGACAGCTTCAACTTGACGGACTCTTTTTCGTCTTCTTCGCGTTACTCCACCCACACCCCCAAACCTCAGCAGCAGAACCTACCTCAGAATCTATTGAACCTCTCTCGACATTGAAGAAGAAGAAGAAGTTCAAGCACTCCCCTTCGCCTTCGACAACACCACCAACGTCGAGCCACGCGTGGCCGACTGCGCTCTCCGCCCGCCTCACCATCCTCGTTCTCACCTTCATCCTCGCTTATTCCACCTCCCTCACCTCAAACCACTGTCCCATGTCTATTCTCCGGCCCGCCTTCCTTCTCTCGACCAACACCAACACCTCCACTTCCCGCCTTCTAGCAACCAAGCCAAGCGTCACGGGTGTCGTGGTAGTCGGAGAGGAGGTTATTAATGGGGACTGGGCGAGATACTTGAGGGTCGATCATAGCTTTTTGGGCGGGCTCTGGATTGGGATCGCGAGGGACGCGGTGTTGGAAGGATGGATGGGTCGAGGGGAGGAGGCGATGGAGAAGGAAGCGGTGAGAGTTGCGGAGTCTGTTTATGTGAGCACTGTGTGACTTTATGGCAGTACTGATGATATTTGCTGAGCATTCATGACCGACAGACAACATTCATACTCCAGGAGATCGTTCGACTCGCTGGCGATGCGACACGTTCAGCACTAGGCCACGAGCGTGGTCTCATCATGTATGTCACTCTTTCCCTTGTTTGCCGTTGCATGAGCTGATACGTGCAAACGTTCAAGTGGACTCGGAGCAGGACTCTCGGCTCGAGCGCTCCACCTGCACGGAATCAACACCACCGTTGTCGAGATCGATCCCGTCGTGTACGAATTCGCGAGAGAATACTTTGGGGTGGAGGAGCCGAGGGGAGGCGTGGTACTCGAGGATGCAAGGAAGTTTATGAGAAGCCATAGAGGAGAGGTGAGGACGATTCCTTCAACCTTTGATTGAGCTAGTGCTGACGTGGCTTTGTTGTTTGAGTTCGTAGAAGTTTGATTACATCGTTCACGACGTCGTGAGCTTCTCGAACTTCATTCTCATGGAATACTTCTCATTCCTACTTGGCTTTGCTCTAGTTTACCGGCGGAACAGTCCCCTCTTCGCTCTTCACCACCGAGTCCTGGAGCGAAGTGAAATCCGTCCTCGCACCTCACGGCGTCGTGGCCATCAACTTTGCCGGCAACATCCTCTCCACCGCATCTCATTTGGTCCTAGTCACTCTCCTCTCCTCCTTCCCTTTCTGCCGCGGCTTCACCGATGGACCACCCAAAGGCGACTTTAGGAACATCGTCATGCTCTGTTCTTGTCGGCCTATCGTGATGAGGGACACGGAGTCGGGTGACTTTCTGGAGTACCCATCACCGTTGTTCAGGAGGCACATGCTGGAGAATTATAAGGAATTTGAGATGGACTTGAGGGATTTGAGTGGGCTCGTGGATGAAGGGATTGAGGTGGTGAGTGATGCGAGGGTGAAGGTACTGGACGAGGCACAGTTGGAGGGCGCGTTCGAGCACTGGGAGATCATGAGAGGTGTGTTGGAGCCAAAAGTGTGGGCAATGTATTAGGTTACTTCATTTGTCTGCTCACGAAACGCCGTCTCACTCGCCGCCGGAAAGTATGGCACTCGGACGGGGAGAGGAGGCCTGCAAGAAGAAACACTCATGGAAAAAAAACTGCGATTCCACCACTTCTCCACCCTCATGTTGCTCAAATGTGGGGAGCTGGTGGTACTGATTGACGCTTTAATCGAGAGGTCCGGCCACCTAAAGTTGACCCCGGCATCGAGCGTCTCGGACCGGGAGCCGAGGTGGATCTGCACGACAGCACGTCTGCTCCATACGGCACAAAACAGGTGATCACCCTTCCAAATATATCTGTGGATAAAGGTTCTGCTTCATGGGCTTGGCGACTCCGACCTCCGAGTCCGCTCCACCGGGTCGTCCCCACCGGCAATACACCTTTCGCGATCCGCCTTTAGCGTCCTCTCGGCATCGTCGAGGCAGATCACGAGAGCAGAAGCGCGTTCTTTTCTGCTGAGATAATGAAGAAAGCCTCCGAGGTAGTTAAACTAATTTCCTGGAAAGTGGGGCCCTCAGTTACCCCGTCGCTCCTTTTGCTGACCTTTCCTTCCCTCCGTCACACCTCCACATTTCTCGACCACCCCGCACGATGTTGCTACTCGCTCCACTCTCCCTCGGGCTGGTCAGCTCAGCTCTGGCTTCGCCATTCTCCCTTCCCAAGCCCATCCAAGCTAGAGACACTGCCAACTCGTCGTCAGCTCCGACTGTCACCGTCAAGAACGGCACGCTTCAAGGCCGTAGCGAGCCTGGCTTGGACCAAGAGCTGTTCCTCAACATTCCGTATGCTCAGGCGCCTGTTGGTGACTTGGTGTGTAGCTTCCTATTTCCAGTCCTAAGCGTTTCTCGGCTGACCACTGTGTTCGATCAGCGTCTTGCCAACCCTCAGCCGGTCAACACGACGTTCAACGGCACTTACGATGCCTCAAGCTGGGGCAATGTATGCCCTGGTATTGGAATCAGCTCCACCTCCAACACTAGTCTCGGTCAGCCCTACAACCTCAACGAAGACTGCTTGAACATCGGGTAAGCACATGACACCACGTGGACTAGGAGAGTGTTGAGCTAACACCACCTGCCTTCGACAGCATCATTCGCCCTGCTGGAACGAAAGAAGGGGACAACCTTCCAGTCTTATACTGGATCTTCGGTGGAGGCTTCATCCAGGGAACCGCCAAGTACGTTACGACTTGGCTTTGTCGCTCACCCGGCGACAAGTCTGATCTCTCCTGTGGTTGCAGTGATCCTCGCTACAACGGGAGCTACCTCGTACAGCGCTCTGTTGAGCAAGGACAGCCTATTGTGAGCTTTCGTGGAAGAAAACCTCAGTGCTCTGCGCGCTTGTGAGGTCATTGCGGGACACGTGGCTGACGTCTTCCCTTTTCCGTAGATTTTCGCTTCCGTCAAGTAAGTTCTCATACACTTTACCCGGGGTGTTTTCTAACATCCACCCTTTCCAGCTATCGTCTCGCTGGATTTGGCTTCCCCGCCGGCGATGCTGCCGCGGCTGCCGGCGTTCTCAACCTTGGTCTTAAGGACCAGGTACGCCCCCTCTTGCCTGCGCCAAAAACATGAGCACAATACTGAGTTTACCATTTTATAGCGTCTTGGTCTTCATTGGCTTCAAGAGAACATTGCTGCCTTCGGTGGGTCTCCCGATAAGGTACGCTAATCTCACTTTGAAGCGATCGCGGTCGGTCACTGATTGGTCCTACACAGGTGACTATTTGGGGTCAAAGGTGAGCTTGAAGAATGTTTTTCCTCTAAGTCTCCCCGCTAACAACCATGTTCTTCAGTGCCGGCGGGATCTCTGTCGTTCATCAAATGACGGCCTACGCTGGACGAGATGATCGACTTTTTCGGGGCGCCGTGATCGACTCCGGCGTCTTCGCCAACATGAACTCGTCCCTGGCCAGCCAAGCACCCCTTTGGAACAAGTTGATGAACGCCACCTCATGCACCGGTAGCGACCAGCTTGCCTGCCTCCGGGCCCTTCCCTACGATACGTATTACGCGGCCATCGTCAACTCGTCGTACAACCCTGCGCCAGTCCCCGACGGCGACTTTATGCTCACCTCAAATGTCGCCGCTATCCTGAACGGCAAGATTGTCCAAAAGCCATCCATCGTCGGCTGTGTTCACGATGAAGCCACGTGTAAGCTTTCTGAGTATCTGTTTTGTTTTCTCGCACTCACTCTCCACGTCTATAGCTGGTATCGGAGCTCCAATTGGGCTCCAGACTGATGCTGCCTTCCGCACTGCTCTAACCAGTGAGTCTCTTGCTTACTTCAGGTCTTCATCCGCTGACTGGACATCCTGTCAGCCGCTTTCGCCAACGTCAACCATGCTGGCAACTCGACCATCGACGCCCTCGTTGACGTGTACCCCAACGATCCAGAAGTCGGCTGCCCGTACAACACCGGTGATGGAGTGCTCGGAACTGGACTTCAGGACAAACGGATCAACGCCGTCTACACCGACAACATCCACGCCGGCGCGCGCTTGTTCGGCCGCAAGCACTCTGCCATCGCTCCCACTTGGAGTTTCCGCTTCGACCAAGTTCCGCAGAACAACACCATTGATGCTGGAGGTACGTCTCTTCCCTTCGTGTTCTTGTTTCTTGATGAGAAACTGAGCTTCTTACGGCCCACAGTCGCTCATGCCAACGAGCTGCCCTACGTACGTCGCTCAAGCATTGTGCAAGGATCATCAATCTAACTTCTCCCTAGATCTTCGGTGTCATGAACCGCACCGTTCGCACTCCTCTCGGAAACCGACCCGGAGACCTCGCCACGTCCAAGGACATCCAGACGGCGTTCATCAACTTTGTCAACAACCAGAACCCCAACACAGGTGCCGGTGCGCAAAGTTTTGCTCTCCTGATTGAATCTCTCGACTGAAAATGTTTCGTCGCAGACATCTCGGTGTCTTGGCCCACGTACGACAAGAACGACGAGAACGTCTCGTTCAAGAACAACGCGACCGCTGTCCAGAAGGACGATTACCGCGCCGAGTCGATCGAGCACTTGATTAAGCTGGTGTCGTAGAGGCGAAAGAGCTCTAAATTGCTAGGAGACTTGGAGACGGGCACACAAACGGGAGCTGAAAGACTTGAAGAACTTTCTATAACGTACGCAATTACGTGGCACTGCTATGATACCCTCCTCCCTCTACCCTTGACCGGTGTCTCCCTCAGCTTACTCATCAAGGTAAACAATCTTGGCAATTGGCTGGCAGCTGAACCCTGTACCACCCATCGGAACGAGGGCATAGCCCAACGCTTCGCAACTTAGCGTGCATTTCGACTCCACGCTGTGGCGGAATGTCAGCTCTGATCCTCTTTCCGGAGGCACGCATATGACCAAGTTCGGCGAGGCCTTACCAAACGGCAGCTGGCACATAACCATCAGAACTGGCGACACCGCTGTCCTGTGAGCACCTGGATTCGGTGAACACGCACTCCGTCAATTGGGTCTGGAAGTACGGACTCCCGCCCCGAAGAAAATCACCCACACGTTGCCACAAGCTCCACAGTTTTCCGAGTCCGTCGTGAGGTCCGTACACAGCCCCCAGTCCTTCCCAGAACAGAAGGAAGTGCTGTTGGTCACAAACAGCACATTTTGCACCGTGAGCTCTCCGCAACTCGTGCCGTAAGCCAATACGAAAGCACGGAGCTTACCTCGAGGTTCCCAGCAAGCACTCTTCAGGTGAGAAAGCGCTCCTTGAACTAGCTCACCAAGTTGACATCAGCGCTTTCTCCCACTTCGAGCCTTCCCGACTAGCGGAAAACCACTCACTCTGTCGTCGCCAAACCACGCCTCTGCTTCCGTTTCTGTGCTGGACGTCCTGCTTTCTTTGGGCGACTAAAGTGAGAACCAACGGCGTTGCGAGTCGGTCCTTTTAGCGGTTCCAGTGGTTTACTGCCGCGCTTCACCAGCTTAGTCGAAGAAATGGCGAGCGTGGGGATATCAAAGGCGGTGCTAGGACGCGAAGGCGACGACGCGGCCACGAGTGCGGGAGCGAGCAGCACGAAGAGGAGCGACGGGAGGTGCATCATTGTAATGTTTGAAGGGAGGAAAGAGAGAGAGAGAGAGAGATGGGAAGAAGCAAAACAACAGAACAACACAAAAAGACCGAAGGAAGGCGCCTCTCGTGTTTTGGCGTTTTTACGACGATCCGGGCCTCCGGGGTCGAAGATCTCGAGCGCGTGGCTGATGGAACGAAGGAATGCTCGCGACGGAGTTACGTCTTGGCCAATCAAAACGTCTGACAGCGTTGTTTACATCTTCCAAACACCTTTCGAGCGCTGGTGTTGTTGATCGCCGTCGCGGCAGAGCATGATCTTCGCACGCCCGGCCAGATGCGCCACGTGTTCACAGGGGTTCTCGTTGTCTCGATTTGTGGATAAGATGATCGGCAATACAGTGCAGGAACAAGAACAAAGTACTCCAGTGAGGCTCAACCCTGAGCGTCCGAATCTCCCTGGGCGTTGGATTTGTGCTTGGGAGCGAAAGACCTGAGAGAAAACGCGTCAGCCTTCTACCCGCACAACCCCTTCCGGACCACTTCTCAACTCACCAATCATCGGGCGGGGGACCGAGGAACATGTTGCTAATCTTGATCCAATCGACGCTCTGGTCACTCGCCAACAACGTCTCCAACTCGTCTCTGCCCTTGTAGGGGTAGGCACGGTCGTTGAGCGAGGCGGGGAGGCGCTCCAATAGTCCGACGGGAACGTAGCGGTGCTGGAAGGAGAGAGACTCGAGCAGGAAGCGACGAGTAGTGTTAAGTCCTTGCGTGTCGGATCCCCAGTGCTGTGAAGGCAGTGAGCGTGTCAGCGAACGACGCAACTTCTTTCGGGAGGGCAACAACAAACCTCGAGGCCGTAATTAACAAGCTTCCCGATCATGTCCAATCGCTCACGACTCGAAATATCCCAATCCCTTTCCGATTGAAGGGACGTCAGTTTAGTCGGTCAAAACAGCAGCAGCGAAAGCGGACGAACCTCCTCTCCTTGATCTCGGTGAAGATCCAAGGCTTCACCAAAGCACCACGAGCAATCATGATACCATCAACACCACTAGACTCCGTGTTCTCGTAGTAAGTTCTGAAATCGTAGGCGTCCCCATTTCCGAAAATAGGGATTGGCTGGAGGTCGTTGTCGGCGGCAGTCTCGCGCAAGGTCTTGACGACTTGGCCAATGTAGGCGTAATCGGCCTTAGTCTTGTACCTCTGCTGCCTCGATCGACCGTGCAACTGAGATACAAAAATCGTCAGCCCATCGTCCGCACCACGTGCTCAAATTAAGAAACGCACAGTCACAGCGGAGACGCCCCACTCGGTCTGCATCTTCGTCACGAGTTTGTGTGCGACGGGAGCGTTGTGCGAGATACCGTTCCTGATCTTGATGGTCAATGGGATCTCGCCGAGCACCTTCGACATGCCCACAAGCGACTTGCCGAGCTTCGAGGCGTGGCCGAGGAGAGCGGAGCCGGCGCCCTTGTTGAAGACGAGGTCGATGGGGCATCCACAGTTGATGTCTGCAAGTCTCTGTGTCAAAAAAGCAATAATTTCTACAGGGTGAGACTGAAACGAACCGAGGAAGTCAATGTCGCACGTCTTCGCAATGGCCTCAGCCGCAGGAACGAGTGTCTGAGGACGGCTACCACAGATCTGGACTCCAAAGAGCTTCTCGCTTGGGTGTCTTCGAACGAGGGACCTGATTCAAACCAAATGTTAGTGTACTTGATAATAGGCTTAATGATAGGGTGTCTCCCTGCATACCACTCATTTCCGTTCCCATTCAAAAACTGCGTGGCCAGAGAGGTCAGCATGCTACAAACGAAAGCGAGCAAGAAATGGAACATACCTCTTGTGACAATCCCATCTCAGAGATGGAGATATCGTTGCCAAAGTCTCCCGCCAGTCGACGGAACGGTAGGTTGCCGACAGTTGTCAAAGGGGCCATGTAGAGCTTCCCACGGAAGTCGAGACGCTTCTTCTCGACGTTCCGAATGAGGGAGAGGTCGACGTCTGGTCGGGCGTCGGGATCCTTGGCGGGCGTCGTGGTAGTCTCAGCAACCTGCTCGACCTGCATGCTGGCCGCCGCCGCTTCCTCCTCAGCTCGCTCAGCGGCCTCCTCAAGCTCCTTCGAAAGCTCCTCCTCCGTCTTCTCCTGGGCACCAGCGTCCTCGGTTCCCTCCTTCTTTTCCAAGTTGCGACCTCCACGCTTGTTCCCCTTGCCGTTGTTCGCATCCTTCTTGCGGTTGTTCTCGCCGCCAGCGTCGCGAATATCGAGAGGCTCTCCGATCGAAAGCAAGTAGGCCGTCGTGAGAGGATAACGATCCTTGCAAAATGCGAAAGAGTCAGCATTAACACTAGTCTTAGCGAAGAACGCAAGCTCACCTCCTTGGCCAACCCAACGCCCCTCGCTGCACGAATCCTCTCCGCTACCACAACGTTCAACTCTCCCCTTTCGCTCAGCCCCTCCTTCTTCAGCTCCGCCCACTTCTTCTGCTTCTCCTCATCGACCATCAACTCCCATCCACATCCCTGGAAGCCTTCCCCCTCTCCCAACTTCTTCAAATGCGAAGCCCCAAACCGACACTTCACTCCGAACGGACACTCGCCCGTCAGCTCATAGAGCGGGCACGCGCGGGCCGACTCCTCACGCTCGTCAAGAGAGTTGTCGGAAGTGGGGAGGGAAATGGGTACGTCGGGTTCGCGAGAGTCGAGGTAGGCTTTGAGGTCGTGGGACCAGCGACAGCCTTGCGGGCCACGAGTGCAGTCGCGGAACTGGGCCGTGGCGGTGCAGAGCTTGATGTTGACGCCGGCTCGGTTGTTGAACATCCTTCCCTGTAGTTTAGAAAATAATTTGTCAACTTGCTGCCCTTAATGCATAGAGGGAATGGTGCCACGTTTACCTTGTTTTGACCGTTCTGCTTCACTCGTCCACCACCCGCACCCTCACCGCCCTCCGCCTTGGCTTCTTTGGCTGCCTGCTTCTCAGCTTTCTTCGCCTGCCATGCTGCCTCGCTCCTCGCCCTCGCTGCCGCCTTCTTCTGCGCTCCCGACAGGCGGACCTTCTTCGCTGGAGGCTCGCCATCCGCTCCGTCGACCTGACCCGCAACCGACGACGGCGGCGAGTGCGTCAACGTCGACGACGATGCTTCGGCTGGAGCGTCGGTCGTCGCTGGAGCTGGCGTCGAAGTCGTGCTCTCGGCATCTGGTGGACGCTCGTCTCGCGGGGTCTTCTGCGCGACCGCACCTCGTCCCCTCGCCTCGGCGGCATCGTCGTCCACCCTAACCGCCGAGCCTTGTCCATGCCTCATTTTCTCCCACAACACATACCTGCACAACCGAGAACCGAGAAGATGAGACAGAAATGGTCAGCTCGTGCGGCCTTTGGCTCAGAAAAAAGTTGTGGCGGCGGCGCACTCTGGCTTGATCGCAGCGACACCGGGCTTGGCGTCGTAGTAAGGGACATCAGCTGCTGGAGCCGAGTCTGCTGCTGGTTGCTGCTGGTCCGCCATCGTGATTGGTCCCGATTAGTGCGAGTTTTGGCGGGGTGACGGTGCGAAGCTGAACGCCAAAGTCAGGCGCGCGACTGACGCACAACTTGGCCTCCATCCAAGCGCATCGCGGCCTCCGCCTCCCTCAGCTTTCGACGACGACGACGACGACGACGACGACGAGCGAACGATAGCGGGTATGGCAGGAGTTGGAGGCATCCAATGCTCAGCTGCCGTCGCGTTCAAGAAGCGGCCGGGCACGCTCCAGCTCTCGACGCGCGCGCTCACCTGGTCGACGACCGGCGGACCACCGTACGAGGTTGATGTAGTTCGGAGTCGGTTCGATGGTGCGTGCTCTGGCTGGTAAAGACTAGCCACGTCGAGCTTATCTTATCTTTCTACAACCAGCACTCTTCTCGTCGAAAGAGGGCGCCGCCAAAGTCATGCTCAAGGTCGGAGTCCTCCCACCCACCGCCTCGACTTCGAAAGAACCCCCACCTCCCTCAGACGACAGCTACTCCTTCACCTTCACTGCTGCGACCGCCAATGCCGACCGCGAGAACTTCAAGCGCGAGATGAGCGCCATCATCGCGAGCAACAGGGAGAAGTCGATCGAGGCTGCCGCTGCCGGCGACTCGGGGAGGGTCGCTGACCTTAAAGGAAAGGGCAAGGAGCGGGAAGGATCATCAACACCGATACCTGGATCGCCTATGCCCGGCCCATCTCAGCCCAAGACGGTCTCCAAGTCGGCGCTCAAGATCCGCATCCTCCAAACCAACCCCGCACTTGCGGCGCTCCATCGCGAGCTCGTGCTCACGAAGAAGATGGTCTCAGAGGCGGAGTTTTGGGACGGCAGAGAAGATTTGTTGGAGGCTGCGGCCGCTGAGGAGGCGATGAGGAAGGGAAGATCGGGGGAGATGGTCGATCCGAGGCCGGAGACGGGCGACGGCGGGGAGATTACGGTCAAGATCACGCCGACTTTGATTCGCGATATCTTCGAGGAGTATCCTGCTGTGCTGAGGGCGTACAATGAGAACGTACCCGATCCCGTGCGTGCGATTTCCTTTGACACGCGTCATCCCCTCCATGACACATCGGGGGACGTTATGCTGATGGCAGGCATTTGATGGCGATACAGCTTGACGGCCAGCAATTCTGGACAAGATACTTTCAGTCAAAGCTCTTCAACCGAAATCGAACAACAAATCGAGCGGCGGTCAACACGATCAAGGACGACCCGATCTTCGACAAGTACCTCGGCGAGGAGGACGATGGTTCGTAGACTTCCCTTCCCGCCCATCGATCTTCCTGAAGCTCACACCTCATCTACCAGACCTCGAACCTAAAAACCTTCAACCTCAAGCCATCTTCCGACTCCTGGATCTGGCCGCGACGGAGGAGGATCAGCATGAGGTCAGTGCTGACGTGTTCCTTTCAAAGCATCTTTCGTCTTACTATGATAGCTAATAATTGCGAGCTTGTACTTTAGGTGACCAACCGGGCGGACTTTACGATGCGTGCGGGTGGCCAGAGGGCGTCGTTACCGCTCATGCGGCGCTTCAACGAGCACTCGGAGCGTCTCTTGAACCAGTCTCTGTTCGTCTTTGCTTTTTTTGCTCTTCTACATGCCTCATGTTTACTGAAACGTTTCTCACCATCAGAGGAACCGAGCCCGAAAGAACCTCGATGGGCATCGACCCTGGCAACGCCGGCGCGAGGAACTACTACGAGGACATCGTCCTCGACGACTTGAACGAGGCCAAGGCCGACGACCGCATCCTTCTACAGATGGGGGATAGAGGCGATGCGAGGATCACTGGGAGGGAGGAGGAGGATGGGATCACCATGGATGACGTGGAGGTTGGGAGGGTGCTTAGGGATACGAAGGAGAGTTTCGATTCGTGGCAAATGGGGGTTGCTGAGGTGAGTGGGCTTTGTGTGTGTATGTTTGAGAGTCTGCTGAGGGTTTTGGGGCAGTTCGAACCCCAGGAGGATGCGATCGATGCGGCGATGGACGACATGCTCGTTTCCATCACACATAAAGCTGAACGCTCATATCGTGATGGTGGCTCCAATGGTATGGCCCACTGCTCTCTTCCGCTAAACTTCCTCTACTCACTTTCCTCGACCCACAGTGATTCCCGAACGCGTCCTACGAGAGCTCCAAACCATCCAAGCCTCGTCCAACGAGCTTCTTCGCCAGTTCTGGTCGGCCGTACTCCCGCCAAAAGCCAACGATATCTCAGCTGCGGCGATGGCGACACCGAAGGAGAAGGCGGCAAAGGCGGAGAGGATGAAGAAGTACCTCGAGACGACGGAAGACCGCGTCGCTGTGGTGCTTAAGGGCGTGCCGGGGGAGACAAGGGTTAGGGCTGAAGCGGTACGTCTTTTTACGAGACTTAAATCCCCTTGATTTGGTCTCCAAACTGATGATTTGGTTTTGCAACTTAGGCTTTGCAACCTGTGCGGGAGGCGGTAGCTCACGCTATTCAGTACTTTGAGTCGAAAACCTCTTGAGTTTGCGATCAAGCGAGCTTCAAGCAATGCATTAATTAGCTTTATCAAAATTGTGCACTTTTCACTACAGCACACCCTGTTGAATGCTCTTCAGCGGCGATTGTAGCGGCCACGTGTCATCGTGGATTTTGCCCACAGTGGAAAGACATTGCCTTTCTCCGCCCAGCCCTAGGGATGAAACGATTTATTAAGATGCTGCTACCCCTGACTGTGTGAAAGGGCAGTTCCAGGGCTCAACCTCGCGGAGGATGGCCAGAGGGCCGGGGAACCCCTTGCGCGGCAAGTACGGTAGGCACAGAGGTGGAAGCTCAACATCCTTCGACACCAATCGAAGAGTGCGGATCGAGCTCTTCAGGGGGTCGTGCGAGTGTTTCTTGGCTCGGCTACCAGATCCTTGGAAGTGGAAGGCAGAATTCTTCGTCATTGTTGTTACACACGTCGGTCTTCACCGTTTTGACGAGAGCATCGATTCGGGGAGAAGCATTTCGGGGTCTTCCTGTAGCGGTACAAGGAAGTCTGAAGTGATGGAGAGCCAACTCACCCATCGTCTTCTTTCGTCCAACGCGTGCCCAAGAAGACGCGTGTCGACGACCTACGTAACCTCGATCAACAAGCCCCTGTCACCGCCAAGGCCGCAGAACTCTCCAGCTCTGAACGTTTTGTGGTATTAGAGTCCTGTCAGACATTTTGGACGACTATTCCTCGTATGTCACCCTTGTGCTCCAGAAACACGTTTGCGCTGCGGCGGGCTTCCTTTCTGGGCTCCGCGCACCAGATCCGTCCTTACGGAATCCGCCCTGTGTAGATTACTTCTCACAGCACCCATCCACCACCTGCAACCAGGCGTGACCTCCCCCACTGCTAGGTGACGTACCGCACGGGCAGCCGCAATATAGAGCCTTTGATCAACCGGCTCCGATTCTCCCTTGAACCACGTCGTCCTCCACTGCTTTGGGTCGCCCGCGCGGCGCGTCTATCGAGGCACGGCTGAGGTTGCCGTCCGTCTGGTTCCCGGGCAGATTAAAAGCCAGTTCAGAACACTTTCATTTGGGGAAGCCATGCCTTCGGGTTCTTCCATGGCTGTGCAGCGAACCCATCGTCACAGAATGTTCTGGGAATAGCGTGGCGGAGGAGGGGATGGTCAGGAGGTGAGAAAAGGACAACACGGGTCACACAGGCTTATGGGTCTGACCTTTTTAGTTCCCTTCGATCTGTTCCTCTCTCTCTCTCCTTCCTCTCATCCCCATCCACGACCAGAAGCTCCTTCACGCTCCTTCCTCAGCGACCTCCGTCACCACTCGTTCATTCACCGCATCGCCCTTGCACACACTCGCTTCATATTACCCCCACCCCTCCTTCAAGACAACTAGCCATGCACTTCACCAAGCTCGCCGTACTCGTCGCTTCGGCCTCTGTGGCCCGTGCCAACTTGCTCGGCAACATCGTCGGTGCCGTCGGAAACAGTACGTCGACGCCTTGTCGCATCCATCAGACGAATGCCGAGCTAACTCCCTTTGCGTATAGCTGTCAACCAAACTGTCACTGCTGTTGCCACCGATGTCAACTCCATCACTAGCAAGCTTGGACTCGCTCAGGTCAATTCTGACCTCCTCAAGAACGGAAACGCGCTCATCAACTTGGTATGTTGCTCAAGCTGAGCCTTGGTCGCGACGTTGCTGACCGGACCTCTGTAGAATGTCATCGCCGATGTTCTTAGTGCGTATCTCTGCTACTTTAAAGTCATACAAGCATAGAAGCTTATCCGATTTCACTCCTTGCTGTGCAGGCACTGCCAACTGCTCTGCGTCGGCCGGAACCAGCTCCGTCGTTGGTGTCCAGACGTCCCTCAACGTTCTGAACGCTGTCTCTGTACGTTGGTCAGCAACTGTTTTAAAAATTCTCAAAGCTAATCGGTCTCTGCTCCAGCTCTGCGCCTGCATCAACGTTCTTGGTGTACGTCTTTCGCCACGTGTTGGCCGGTCCTGCCGTTGCTGACCCTCTCATCAACCTTGCACAGACTACTCAGAAGGGACTTTCGACTTGCCCCGATTGCCCCGCCCACGCTTCATCTATCTGCAGTAACGGTCTCTGTGGATGTCGTGAGTTTTCTCCCCTAAATCTACTACCAGCCTCAGACGGCAGCTAACCCAGAGGCCGCGTTGGCAGAGTGCAACCCGGGATACTACGCCACGACGGTCAACGGCGCCAGCGTCTGCGCCGAGAACAGCCAGTGTGCTTCGCCCAACATCATCACTTTCCTCGGGAACGGACAGAGCATCTGCAACTGCGCGAGGGGATTCATTGATGACTTGCTCGGCGGCGTGAGTCTCCTCTGCATTACTCGAATTTTCGTAGTAAACGTTACTGACGTGAGACTGAACGATGGATAGTGCATCAACGCATGCCTCGTTGTTTAAAGATACCACACTTCTGGCCTGGTTCTCTCGTGTATATACTTCTAATAGCACCGCACTGCGTTTCGGTGATGATATCAAAGGAAGGAGCTCCGTAGCAAATGAGCCCAACAGTCAGTAAATAAGCAACCCTTTTTGATCCACTCCACTTGTCTTGACTCCATGAGCTCTCGAGAGTTGGCTAGCCTCGAAAAGGAGGTGAACACGCAACACGTGTCGAACTACTTGTCGATCAAGCTCTGCGAGCCTGAGCTTGTTTGTTCCGGCAGAGCGGCATGAAGCTTACTCATCTAGGCCGCATATATCTTCACCGAATATAATGCTGTCCAATTGGACCACAAGTGGCCGATGTTGACAGCCGTGGACTCGCGCTGCGCGACTTGGGGAGGGGCCGAGCATCGTCGGCGCGACCTTTGCTCTGTTCGACCACCACCATCATCCATTTATCGCCACGCCTAGATTTACTGCCAACATGACCTCAACACCACCACGGAACCCCATGTCGCCGCCCCTGAACGTCCAGCGCAAGTTCTCGACGACGTCGACCAGCGCCTCGCTCTCGCCCGTGCTCGGGAGCGACCGCAAACGGAGGAACCGCGCCCTGTTGCGAGACTACTATGGCATCGGTGGGAACACGGCCGAGGCGTCGCCTGGTACGACTGGTGGTGGAGGGGGAGGAGGGAAGCTTGACATCGGTGCGTCCCTGCGCGGTTGCTGGGAGCTGGAGGAGCGCGCGTGCTGATGAGATGTTTGGGGGGATGGAAACAGACTCGCCCAAGACGTTCAGTCCAGAGCTGTATTTCGAGAACCTGTCGACGACGGCGTCGGTGCCGGACCTGCTCAAGCGGGAGAACGAGCTGCTCAACGGTGCGTTCCTCGTCCACGCTGACGGAGGCCTGCCGGAGCGCTGACAGCGAGACGTGTGCAGAGATCAGGGAGCTGGATGGCGAGAGACAGTCATTAGTCTACAACCACCATCACGAGCTCATCGAGGCGAGCGACACGATCCGCAAAGTGCGCCCTCCTCGCACGCGTGTTTACCTCTCGAAGCGCTGACCCCTTCTCTCCTCCGGGATATAGATGAAATCCCGAGCAGTAGCCCTCGACGGCTCCCTCGAATCCCTCCGAATATCCTTTCAAACCATCTCCCAACTCTCCGCCTCTCTCTCCGCCTCCTCTACCTCCCCTACCACTCCCCGTCCCAGGTCCTCACCACCTTCCACACCACGCGGGAAACCCTCCTCCCGAATGCCAGTCCCGGAACCTTCCACACCAACTCCAGCGACATTCAAAGCTGAGCCGACACCGCCAAAACCGGAGGCCAAGTTTGATCCGCTGTTGCATTTGCCCGTGCTGCTGTCGTTGCCGCTCATGCTCAGCACGGTCGAGAGTAGTAAAGCGGCGGGGTTGTGGGGGAGTTGGGAACCAGCGTTGAGGAGCTGGGAGGAGCAGGGTGTGGAGGGTGTGAAAGAGATCGGGGCGGAGTGTCGTGAGGCGTTGAGGGTTGGGAGGAGCGCGGCGGGGAGAGCGGACTCGTTGTGAGAGGAGGCAACGGCGAACGAGGGCGTCTGGGGTAGTTGGGTCTGTAGTTGGTTTACCTGCATGTTGCATATCGTTGTGTTTACGGGGGCTTGAGAGGCGAGAGCGGGCGCCCGGGAGGGCTTGCGTCTGAGCTGGATCTCTTCTCTCGTGCTGAACGTATTCAACAGGTTCACGAGTAAGACTGACAATACAAGTCATCCAAGAGTGTTGCTAAGCTAAACTAATGCATTCACCAACTATCGGCTGCCTTCGCAAGCTCCAACGCCAACAACGGCTCCCATCGCTCCCATCCTGTCCACTTCCACATCCTTCATTCCGACCCGAACGTCCGTTTTAGACGACAAGGACTTCAAACTTCAACACTAGCCCTCTCCACCTCTCCATTCGGTGCGTGCGAGAGCGAGAACGGCGGGAGAAGTCCCTGCGGCGAGGAAACCATCGCGTCCGTCGACGCCACGTAATCGCCACCTGGAGGCAGAGAATACTCGAGCGGAGACGACGGGTAAGGATCGGTATCGGTGGCTGGGAGGAGGTGTCCTGCAGGCACGAAGAACTGCTGCCCAGCCTCGTCCTCGAACCACTGGCCTTCCTGCTCTAGCGGCGATGGCGGGGCACGTAGTGGAGCGTGCGGAGAAGCGTAGGAGGAAGGGTACGGCTGGAGCTGTCCGTTCTCATCTTGGTAGTACCCTCCTTCATTCCCACCTTCAAACTCCTCCGGCTGACCAGGGAACGGCGCACGGTGCTTCTTCTTCGAGCGGCGTTTACCAGAGGACGACGTCGACGTCGACGAGATGGAGGGGTGGGATTTGTGGCCTCGCGAGTGCGAGTTCGAGCGCTTGCCCTCGCTGGAGTGGAGAGAGGGGGCGATCGAGGTTGCCGGGGAGCTAGGGAGGGGAACTTGTGAGGCGGAGTACGAGTGCTGGAGCGAGCGAGTGCGCGAGTGGCTCGAGCTGCTCGTGGAGGAACCTCGACGGGGCAAGTCGCCGGCTCCGCTGTGAGAGCCTTTGGAGCTGCCGTCGTCGCCGTCTCGTCGTTTGCTTCGACGCGATTTCGACGCAAACATCTCGGCGCCGCCGTCCATTCCTTCGTCCTCGCCGACGGAGAACAGCACTGGGGACGTCGCCGTCGCGGGGCTGTGGCGTGAGGAGTCGAAGGCATGGTTCCTGCCGTTGGCGATACTGACGCCGTTTGTGTCGACAAGGAGGTGGTCGTGGTTTGTCGAGCCTGATCCTGAAGACGAATGGGAGCGAGAGCTCGTCTTGTGGCGGCGAGTGGAATGTGGTACGGCGAGAGAAGGACTGTCGACGAGCTCATCTGGCTCCGCCGCCGCCCCATCGTTGAATTCCTCCACACTCAGCCCCAGCTCCTTGGCTCTCCTCCTCGCCCGCCTCCTCGCCCGCCGTTCCTCGCGCGTCTCGTCCTGCGCTCCACCCGCGGTTGTTGTTTCCGACACGGTCGGCGACGGCGGTCTCTGAACGCTCGTGATGATCCGTGCGTCCTCTCCTCCCTCTCCCAAATCTCCCAACGCACCGTCATCCTCCGCCAATAACCCCTCCTCCTCATCCGAGTTGCCCAACCTCTCGTCCTCATCGTCCGAGTCCGGCAACCGCACCGCTCCGTCCCTGCTCCACAACCCCCTCCACAACGTCTTGAGGAGGATGAGCCTCGACAGTCCACTCCCGTTCGACGCTCCTCCTCCGCTGATGTCGCCACCGCGACCCCTGAACCTCCGACGCGGCGCACCGACGCCTTCATGGAGACTGAGCAGGTCCGCCTCCCTCCTCCTGCTCCCCGTTTCTGTATCCTCCCAGTTCCCCGCATCCCCTCGACTACCACCAGCATCCATTCGAGAAGGCCGGGACTGGTCGTACCACGCTCGACCGGCGTCGTCGTCCGGCGCGTTATTGTTTAGTGATTCCGATGAAGGCGAAGCGGGGAGGAGGCGGCACGAGGGGAGGCAGCATGCGAGCTGGGTGCACGCTGACCGTACCCGGTCATAGCTCGAAAAGTCTTCCATTGATTTGTGGAGAGATTCTGTGCGGAGTGGAGGTGAGGACGACGGCGGGAGTGCAGGACGAAAGAAAGCCGGGGGGGGGGGGGGGGGGGGGGCGCACGACGAGGAATGCTTCGAGTCGCACGTGCAGCGTGGGCTGAGTCTCAAGCAGGAACGACAGCGTCGGGCGTGGAACAAGGTAGTGTAAGTTGTGTGTGTGTGATTCTCTGGTGATTGGCGAGAGGTGGGCGAGGTGAGCGTGATGGACGGAAGCAGAGAGCCGCGTCCAACTTTGTTTTCTGTCAAAGTCGCCCCGCGCTCGACTTCCGGCGCGCAAGTCGCCGATGGAGCCACGTCCTCTCAGTCAAAGCCGTGAGTTCCGTGCTCTTTCAAGCTAAATGAAAGATATTTAGTGACTATTCAAAGTCTCACAAAGATGGCGCAGCAGCTTCACGTTCACGAAAGAGGATACACGTGATCTCGGCGTTTTGGCTGTCTTACTACTTGCTGCCTATAACAATGGCGCCTATGGAATGAACTGCCTTTTCAGAACAGGAAATTCCCGGACTCCCATAGAAATATTTTCAGCAGTTGACACAAGATTTGGCGGGGTGTTCTTACCGGGCAGTCGCGCTGGGATGGCAAGCGCGGTGACGTGGCTTCCGGAACCACGCAAGAAAGGGCTCCTACGCCTCCAGCACTCCAACGGCGTAGCTTTTAGAAACAGCTATTTTTATGGGCGTTTTCTTGTGGACAAATGTACTGCGGCGGCCGTCTTCCGCTGCCCTCCAACCAGCGCCTTCGCCGACTTCTGCCAGCACGCGTCTGGAAGGCTCTCAGGTGGAATACTGGACGATCAAGCGATTTGACACATTTCGAGCTATGTTGATGTGCGTAAGAATAGTCTGCCTAGAGAGTACTGGCTGGCTGGTCCCAGGCCCATTCCTACAGGCAGTAAGTACTGTAGACACGTTGGGAGCCCCTCTAGAAGCGAGAGGCAGAACGGCTCGTAGCTCCGACATCCCGGTATTTCGTGCAAGGAAAACTCTCAGCTCCGTCGGCAATCAGTGGAAACCGAAGGAACACGACTTTAGCACGACCATGACCCCACAAGGGCATTCGCTGCGGCGCTGCCTAATCGCCGCGTACGATACAGAGATAGTGCAATGATCCGTGCCGTAACCATGCAACCCGAAGGCCGGACCGCCATCGATGGAGGTTGTACGCTGGAGATCGCAAGAAAGGGATGCGGCACGACCTGGATTAAGCCGAACATCCGTGCGTGAATGTGGTTTGGGCGCTGACGTGGCCCTGCTGTGGTTGGCGCTGGTAGACTTGGGAGAAGGCAGGGCGTGTTTCGCAACGAAGATGCATAAACTGCACGCTTCCCGGGAAGGACACATAAAATTCAGCTAAAGAGCAACGAGGAGGGCGCTGATGGCCCGCTGGCCGTGGCGTACGACTCCCAGCGGCGCATTTTTGCGGCACCGCTATCACCACATCCGATAAGCGAGGTGCAACTGACTGCGTACGTATCCCGATGAAGGAGAAGCTCGTCATTTAGCCCTTCCTCGCGTCTATCCTTTCCTCTCTCACTCCACCACATCGCACCACACGATGCCCGTCTCCGAATTCATTCCCAGCGGAGCGACGCTCAAAGCCCGCACTACAAGCATTAAAAGCTGGGAGCTTCCAAAGGAAGAGTCAGCATTCGCGCCAGAGGGGACGTGGAGTAACCATGATAGTGAGTCTCGGGTCGCTGGAGTCGCGTTCGGCCGAGAAGCGTATCTGACGAGATTGGGTTGGTAGTGGAACCGGTGCCGCCTGAGGAGTAAGGTCATGATTGGATTCGGGCTTATGGAACATTGACTGACTTCGGGTTACGTGAAAGGTGGTCGTGGACGACTGTCACGTAAGTTGCGCCTCTGGCGCCGCTTCACACGACCGTCAGCTAACACGGAACTCGCACAGATTCGCACTCTACTGGTGTGCCGATTTGGTGGGTCCTGGATCCAAAAGCATTTTGAGGCGGATTGCATACTGTATAGGATGGCTGACTTCATCCCCCATATCAGATCACGGCCGGAACCTGGACGTACGTGTTCTCTTTGGCCGCTTCGGGGGGCACCAACACCTGCTGATCCCTCCACTCTTTACTTAACACAGTGGTGTTGCATCACTATATTCCCTTGGCTTGAACTGGTGGGAGGTGAGCCCTACTTTCGATAGAGTCTGTTGGGCCCGTTGACTAATCGTATTGAACCACAGGCGTTGCTCTGCATCTTCAGCGGCGGGCTGTTCCTTTGCTTCGTCATCTCCATGAACGGTGTGATCGGTGCCAGGCTGCACACCCGTGAGTCGCCTGTTTTTAACAAAGTCTGGCGGCAGAAATTGAAGTACTGACAAGCGTTTTGCAAACAGCCTTCGCCGTCAGCTGTCGTGCCGCGTACGGGACGTACTTCTCCAAGTTCTGCGTCCTCTCCCGCATGGTCATCGCGTGGTTCTGGTTCTCCATCCAGGTGCGACAGTCTTCTCCCACGCTTTGTTGGCATGTTCTGGTGGTTAACAAGCACTTATGCTAGACATACTCTGGTGGACTCGGCATGACCCAATTCTTGACTGCCTTGTGGCCGTCGTACGCCAACATCCCCAACCACTTGCCAGAATCTGCCGGCGTGACTACGCAAGGGTTCCTGTCCTTCTTCCTCTTCTGGGCAATGCAATTCCCTGTATGATTCTTTCTCTCCTTCGCAAGGGACAGAGCTGACGACCCCTCAACGACTTCCAGTTCATCCTGGTGCACCCGCGCAAGCTCAGGCCCATCTTCTTGGCCAAGAACATCATCCTCCCGATCGTAGCTATCGGAACCCTGTGCGCCATACAGTTTCCCAAGCGCTGGTACATCAGAAGACTCACACTCCATTACTTGTACCCATCCAGCGCCTGGTCCATCCACGCCGTAGGTTACAAAGCGGCTGCAGCTGCCCTCCGCACGCCGTCCACGTTGCACGGTGCGGCGGGCTACCGCGCCTTCCTCACTGGCGCTACCTCCCAAGCCGGCCAATGGGTGACGCTTGCCTGCAACAGTACGGTTATTCCCTTCCTCCCCTGCTCCAATCACTACTGATTCACACCACGTGTTCCTCCAGTCGGTGACTTCAGTCGTTACGCGAAGAAACCATCCTCCGCCGGAACGCAAATGGCCATCATTCCTTTCCTCTGGACGTTCACTTCGCTCTTTGGAGCCATCTCGACTCAGTGCACAACGGCGCTGTACGGCGAGTTGCTGCTTACGCCGTTTGCGGTAATTGCCAAGTGGCAGGGAAGCCACGTGGGAAGGTTCTTTGCGGCTGTGTGCTCATTGGCCTGGATTCTCGGTAACATCGGACTTAGTACGAAATCTTCCCACTTTACTCAGCCGGCTTAGATGCTGACCTTCGAAACTCTTCTCCAGACATCACCGCCAACTCGATCTCCGCCTCGAACGATTGCTGTACCCTGGTGCCCAAGTACATCAACCTCTTCCGAGGCCAGATGATCTCTGTCACTGTCGGAGTCTTTGCTTTTGCTCCTTGTTTGTCCCTCCGTTACGTTCACTTGGGAAGCGTCGTGTTGACATGTCCTTCACCGCCTTCAGGGAAGGTCATGGCGAGTGGCGCCGCTGTCGTTTCGTTCGCTTCGGCATATGCAGTCGTGCTGGCACCTAGTGAGCTCCCCAGCTTCCACTTGAATCTGCTCCATTAAGCTAAGATCTCCTCTACAGTCGGCGCAGTGATGATGGCCGACTTCTTCTGGGTCAAGAACGAGAAATATGACGTCCCTCAGCTGTACGACATGCACGGCATCTGTGAGCCCTCCACCCTTTTCACAAGTCTACAACATCTTCTCACTCCTTCCTCTCCAGACTACTACACCTGGGGCACCAACTGGCGTGCCGTCGTCGCGCTCTGTCTCGCCGTGGTCCCCAACATCCCAGGCATGGGATACGCGCTCAACTCTCACTTCAACATCGGGGGCCTCAAAAATCTCTGGGCTTGCTCCGTCTTCTACGCCAGTGCGTCTCACCTTTTTCCCTCTCCCGCGTCCTTTCATCGCTGACGTGTCGACCACTTTGCGTACTAGTCATCGTCTCAGCTGCGAGCCACGTCATCCTCTCCAAGATCTTTCCTCACCGCGGCACTCTCATCGCCGAGTGTGTCTATGCTCACGAGGTGCTCGAGGCTAGGGCCGCTCGCGGAAGCGAGCACGGCGAGGTGTCCTCGGAGAAGGACAAGGAAGTCGCGCAAGCGTACGCTGTTGAGGTTTGAGAGAAATTGGTCGAACACATCAAGTTGACAGAATTAGGTTTGATAAGCTCGTAGCTATTCAGTAGAAGTGTTTGTTTTTGTGCTAGAAATGGATTCCCTTTAGAGCTCGTCTTACGGGTACTGGTCTGCGCCCCTCCGCTCCTCCTTCGACGCCAAAGAGAGAAAATAAATCGGATAAGGAAAAGCGTGCTATTACGTAACAACTACTCTCTATGCAGGAGAAAAGTGCGAGCGCAAGGCGTTGAGATCCCTCGTGGACGTGTGGACCGCCAGATCGCCGCGGTGCATCCTGTGTCGCCACGTCACCTTCATCAGCTCACCTCTTCTCTCTTCGGCTGAAGAATGTCAACTCACATCAACAGAGCGATATTGAGGGAGTCCCAGAGAGTCTGACTGGTAACACCGACGTCGGGAGAATTGTCATCATCGCCATCTGCTCCGTCACTCGTCAGCACAATGCGGTGAGGGTGATCAAGAGGTGAGAAGAACGCACCACGCAACTGAACATCTTGCTCTTGGATCGAAAGCGAAGTCATGAGGTGCTCCACCGCCTGCTCGTATTGCTGTAAAACAAGTCTCGTCAGTAGAGAGTTCGCGAAACTAACAAGGAGAGGCGCGACGTACACCGAGGTTCATGTTGGCGACGGCAAGGTTGAACCTCGCGCGAACATAGGCCGGGTGAAGCTCGAGCGCTTCGAGGTAGTACTGGATCGAGAGGTCCGTCTTGCCGCTGTTGGCGAGCGTAGCGCCAAGTCGGTTGAACAGCAGCGGGTCCTGAAAATCAAGCAAGTCAGCACTTGGTTCGAACTGATCGTCAGTGTAAGAGATCAACTCACATCAGGCCTGACGCCCAAAGCCGACCCAAAGCAATCGCTCGCCTTCTCATACTCCTCACTCGTGTTAAACAACACCCCCAACCCAATCTGCACGTCCGCGTCCACCTCTCCCACCTCGGCCCTGCTCTGCGCAAGCTGGATCAACATCCCCGTGAGGTACTCATGCCTCTCATGGGAACTCATCGGCAACGTCCCAAACATATCGCGGTAGTTTTCCACCTCCCTCGCGTACCCTCCCGTCCTCGCCAGCGAGTCGACCCACTTGTCGACGGCTTCGTACGCCGACGAACGCTCGTTCTCGTTCGTGTAGCTCACCGCGAGGGCGAGGTACGCCGCACCGGAGGTAGGGTCCAACGAGGCGGCCTGGAGGAGGGCTTTGATCGCCAACTCCTCACGCTCGTTCTCCTGCTGCTTGATACCGAGCGCTAGCCACGCACTCGCGTCTTGAGGGTCCCGCTGGACAGCAGCCTCGTGTTCGAGGATCGAGTCGAACGTCGTGCGTGGGGCCGAAGTGGCATGCTGGGTGTGCATGGAGTGAGTGCGAGTCGTCTCCTCGTAGTAAGGGTTGTTCTGAGAGAACGTGTAGCCGTTGATCGTCTGCGCGGACGTCGACGCCGCCCCCGCTGTCTCCGAAACAGGCTTGATCCCCGTCGCCGTCGCCTCGAAATTGTCCCAGTCGGCCTGCAGCGTCTCCCACTCCTTCTGCTGCGCCGAGAGCTCCCTGACTTTCCCAGTCGGGCTCTGTCGACCATGTCCGCCGACGATCATCGACGCGTCAAAGTCCTCGTCCCAGTACGAGCTCGCGAGGGGGACACTCGTGTCCATGTGCATCCGCTCGCTCGACTTCTCGTCGCGAAGAAGGAAGCTGCCATCCTCGACTCCATCGTCCTCCTCCATCATCCCGCCGTCGCCCTGGAACTGCATCCTGGCCTTGCCCTGGAACTGCATCCTGGCCTTGCCCTTTCCTTTTGCCTCCCTCTGCGCTCTCGCGGTATCCTCCTCCGCCCACAAGTCGTCATCCGCCTGTCTGTACCCCCGCTCCCTCTCCCTTATCATCTCCGCGTCCAGCCCCTGTTGCTCGGCGTACGAATGCTGGCGCTGAGCGAACTGAGCCAATGTCGGGCCACTGCCGACGCTCGGCGCCAGCCCGAACGACGGCGGTGCAGCTCCGACTCTCCCCTCCTCCTCCCTCGCGGGCTCGAACGCTCGTCCTTTCCCCTTATCGACGGTCGGACCGATCTGCTCGACGACTTTATCGCCCTCGACGGCGACTTCTCCGTCGCGCAGCTTGCGCATCAGGTCCATGAACGACGAATTGGCGAACTTGGTGTTTGTTGAATCGCCCTCTCCTGCGGCTCTCTGACGCTCGAGGGATTCGACGGTGGAGACAAGCTCGGCGGCGGTTCGAGCGAGAGCGTCGCGCGATTGCGTGTCGGAGACGTTGAACTGAGTGGCGGGTTGGGACTGGGCGGTGGAGAGGGCGGAAGCTGCTTCTTGAGCTAGGAAAGCAGACTCCCAGTCGGTGGATGCTGAACACACGCCAACGAGTTAGAAACAAACCGTCACGACAGCACCTCGAACAGCAATCACGCGGAACGCACCTTGCTGACCTGACACCTGCATCATATCGACATCACTCCGTTCGGCCTGCATCGGCATCCCCACCCCTTGGTTCTGAAACATCATAGGACTCCTCCTCATCATGCCCATTCCCATCCCATACGACTGGGGCTGTGGCACCGCCATCTGCTGATGCTGCTGACCCTCGACCCTCCCAGCCTGCTGCTGTTGCTGCTGATGATGCCGCATGAAATCCCCCGACCACTGGTTCGGCTGCTGATGCTGATGCTGGAGCGGGCGATCGAACGCTTTCCCAAACTCGCCATTCTGACGCCCCGGGATCGCTATCCCTCCGGCGTCGTTCTGGTGCTGGAACGCTTGAGCCCACGCGGGGGCCGCTCCGGCGGACGCTTGGGGCGTGAGTGCTCGGTTGAGGGGTGAGAGGTCGAAGGGTTGGGGTGCTGGAGAGTGGGAGTGGGATCGAGAGAAGAAGCGGGCGGCTTCGTCCGGGGTTTGCGTGGGACCGCCGGCTTGTCGGAAGCGCTGCGTGTGGCGACGGGGTTAGACGTCTCGGTGGAGGCTGGTAAAGGGCAGAGAGGAGGACGTACGGAGCTAGATGGACCAGCTTGAGAACCGTAATGATCCTGTAACCGGTTGACAAGTGTCAGTGGCGACTGCTTACTCTTCCAAGCCGACCCTGCGATGCTCCCGCCTTGACTCGGCCCTCCTCCTCCACCTCCCACAACTACCACCAATCATGTATTCCTTCAACAAGCGGTAATCTCGCCCGCTCTGCACCACACCTAAACAAACACCACGATCCCAGCCGGGGCGCGGGATTTCCAATCACGAATCACGGGAGACTGACCTGCTGGAGCGAGCGGTCCTGCTGATACAGCTTGGACATCTGAGCGAGCGGGTTGACTGGCCCGCATTCTGCTCCTCCTCCTACGAGAGCCTGCATCGTCGTTTGTCGTTCAGTAGCTCGTCGTCGTCGCCGGCGTCGTCGCTGGTTGGTGCTTGGTGGTCGAAGGCAGAGGCGCGCGCGGAGGCGACGCTCCGGCCGGGGACGGGCGGGTAGGCGCAGGGCTGACGAACGCCGGGATCTCTTGATTGCCGGTCAAGAAATTTCCATCCATACTTCTGTCACGCCTCATTTGCTTCATTGGCCAGCGAACATGAGCCAATCAAGGTTCTTTTCCGACAAAAAAATGTTTACAACAGGTTGCTCGTTCAAAGCCCTACAACCCAAAACTTGAGGCCACGTCATCCCCTCTCTATAGTTCGTTCTATTCTATGCATCCCTCCCGATCCCACTTTCACCGATCAGAACAAAACGTTCAAGCTCACAGCTGTGAGTACACAGCTCGACAGCGCAAAGATGAGGTACTAGGGGTCGGTGTCCAAAGGTCAGAAAGGGGTTTCCCGACGGGTGCAAGAGAATGCTGAGTTGAGACGCACTTGAGCTATGAGGTAGGCCGCCTATAATTGTAGCGAAGGTTAGCTCTATAATATTGGTCGACGACGCTTGGAAGGAAGGTGAAGCTCACCAGTAGATCGGCGTTGTTGTCGCCGTTCTCGGGCCCGAAAATTTGGGTGTATGCTGAGTGGAATGGATCAGCCACGCTGTCGTCACCTCCCTTTTCTTTTCAAAAACGCATTTCAAAACTAACCAACTTGGGACGTAGCCGTAGGACTATCCAACACGGAAGACAAACCCACGTGAGCTCCCACTCTCGCCACCCGGATCCAAAACAACAAAAACACAACACTCACACGCAACTGAAGAACATCAAAACAAACCTCAACACCTTATTATCCGGACTGACCATCCCGGTATGGTACGTCAAGCCCTGAACAAAGAAGAACCCGACGAGGGGTAAGATCGCCATCTTGAGGACCGCCATCCAGAAGATTGACCACAGCGGGAGCTTGGAGATCGGTCTTGGGATCTGCATCTTTGCCATGGAGGAACCGAGGACTAGGAGGCCTAGTGGGACGGAGGCCGCTCCGACGAACGTCGCTGTGTCCTGTCAGTGAGCGAAACGGGGTGAGCTGACGTGGTAATGCAGGAGGAGGGGAGAGAAATAAAAAGCGCACGTAAATGAAAGCAAGCGGAGCCGTGCCATCCGGCGCCGTCGGGTGCCAACTACTCGCGTCGAGCACGAACAAGCTCTTCAACACCGGCACGAGCGCAATCACGAGTCCCGTCAGGAGCGTGACCGTCGGCGGTGAAACGAGGGAGAGGAGGAAGCTCTTGATGGAGTGGAGCACGCGGATGTACGCTCTGGGGTCGTTCGAGGGGTCGAGGATTATTGAGGGCGTGGGGGAGGGGTTGGGGAACGGAACGGAGGGAGGGGCGGTGCGCGAGGTCGTCGAGGAGATGCGTTGGAGGGGGGTGCGGATCTCGGTGATTTCGGAGAGCAGGGTCGCGTCGAGGTTGGCTGAACAAAGTTATACAACAAGTGAGATTTTTGTGTCTATGAAGAAAAGGTGGAGGACAGCGTAAACACGTACCATCATTCTTGCCCAACGTCTTCACCGCCACCCCTTCACCCCCTTCGTCCGCCTCCTTCCCTTTCCCTTTCCCCTTCTCCTCCTTCTCCCTCCTCATTTTCTCCCTCTCCTCTTCCATCTCCCACATCATAGGCTTCCCCCTTCTAACACGATTCAACCACTTCCTCCACCCTCCCCGGTCCTCAATCTCGATCTCCAACCGTGCGTCGACGGGAGAGACGTAGTCCATTTTCACGAGGTAAATCCCTTGAAGGGGGAACATGGAAACATAGTTCACCATGATGAAGACTGGGTGGTGGGCAAGAGAGATCAGTGTCGGCTTGTAGCCGGGAGGGCGGCCAGCGCGGGAGGGAGAGGACGGGACGTACTGGCAATGTAAGCGATAGCCAGGTTCTCGTCGCTCGTCCCCCCGAACGGTGCTTGAGCAGTCAAAGCCTGAGCCACAGCAGTCGGCAAGTCTCCCTATCCATCCAACCGAATCCGATGGAAAGAGAGCCCCAGCGGCGTCAGTTCCCGCCTTTTCCCATTCCTCTACGATAACGAGACAGCCCCGGACGCACCCAGTTCGAGAACGTGAACGCCGCCACGAACCCATACCTGAACTTTCTTGGCGTCTGAGTCGTGGCTCTGACAGCGATGGAGCACAGAAAGTCGTAGAGCTGGTAGAAGAACCCGACGAGGATGATGGGACCCATCGCGCTGATGTTGGAGCTGTTGAAGGAGGGGACAAGTCTGCGTTTCGATGAGGATGTTTAGCTAAGGTCAACTCGTGGGATGAAAGAAATAGACTCACTTGGAGAACAGCAGTGCCGGAAGAGTACAGTTCATGACTGTTCACGCGTTCGCCGTCAGCTTCGCGCGTCTCGTTTCGTTCCCACAGCCTCTCGCCACTCACTGAGCATCGACGCGATCCTAGGACCCGTCGGAGGAAAGATTCCCTTCTTCGTCAACAAGAAGCCAATACTGCCAGGAATAATGATCCTGAACACTGTCCTCATCCGCGTCCACCGCAAAAGAAGAAAAAGGAGGTCAGCGAAAGCACACCACACGATCCGGACGACGAAGTTAGGCGCCGGGTGCGCTGGAGACGTACGTGGTTTGACAGAGATCCAGATGAGGGCGTTGAGGGAGGGGATGTGGCCTGCTGCACTCATTTCTTGATGGAATTCTGAGGGCGACAGAGGAGGAACAGGGCGAGGGGAACGGAGTCGGCGGCAAAGGCGTGGAGATGCGGAAGTCTGGCTGGGCTGGCCGTGTCGGCCGTGTCCGTTTGGCGGCGGCGGCGTAGGTTCTCGCCCAGAAGTGCTAGAGTGTTTTCACTATAGACACTTTGTACAGAGTTGTAGTGTCGAGATGCAGTGAAAAGTGATGCGAGACGAACGGAAAGGAGGAGCCGGAGCGAGGTCGTGCCGCGAGTTCGGCACGGATTTTTGGTGCAAAGTCCGCCCGCGTCTGGATCAGGCTCAAGGCGGGGAAGCTCAGCCAGTGTGCGGGTTGCTCTCCGTCCAAATCTTCTTGACATTAATTCGACACTACCAACACGTCGACATCTCAGCAGCTACCAGCCATCAGCCAGAGACCGACCACGCACCACCGCTCGACCAGCTCCTCGCCGTTCGCCTTTGAAGCAACGCCTCAGCTCACGTGAAGGATCAGCGACCACCGAGTGCGGCTGAGCAGTCTCTGTCGTTCGCATCATCTCGACACATCGAGGTGAGCTTTTGATCCTTGCTGTCGTCTTGTCGAGGGAATGGACTGCTCGCTCGCCGCCGGAGCGAAGCAGAAAGGAGCTCGTCCTGACGCTCGGGGGTCAGAGGTCAGAGCATGGTCGGGGTAGCGAGCAAGGCAAAGCTGTTTCGTGGATCCCGTCCCGAGTGCATGGTGCTGGTGCTCAATGGTGCCGCTGCTTCGAAAGAGGAACTACTGTGCGAGTTCGTCGAGCTACGCTCGGACAGCAAGGAACGGCATGACCGAGCGCCTCAGGACATCACGCGAAGAACCGAGCAGTCGTGGATCATCTGAGAGCACGACCAAAGGTATCAGGTTGTCATGGTGCCGCTGTGGACGATGGTGCTGGATCTCGCTCTATCGGAGCAGAACGCACGACCGCCTTCGCGTTCCCCACTTTTCCGCGACGCGACGCGAAGCGAGGCCGGGTGACCGCGCGAAGCTGGCAGAACAAAGGGCGACAAAAGGCTCATCATTCCAAGCGATACAATGTATGAGTGCACGAAAGTGTGCAGATTGGCATGGGTCGAGTATGGCAGCCATTGGGCGAGCGAGTTGTCTGAGGGGTTCGGAGGAGGTCGTTTCGGCGACGGCTGCACGTGAGCGAGCGAGCGGAACATCGGGGCAAGGCCGGAAGGAAGCACTCGGCTCGCCGTCTGTATAGATGAGCACAGCTGATGTTTCATTCCCTTTCTTCCTTTCCCACACCTCACCAGCTCCCAGCTCTTATCACCACCGCCCCTCCCTCTCCTCCAATCCAATCCACACCACACCTCGCCCCACACTCTAACGCATCATGACGGAGCTCCCGTCCCCATACCCACTCCTCACGACCCTCCTCCCCCTCCTCTTCACCCAAACTCCCTCCCACCTCCCCCCAACCCTGCTCTCCACCCCCCTCTCCCTCTCCCACCGCTACCTCCAACCCACTCCCCTCGACTCAAAGTACCTTCAACTCCTCCCCTCTCCCGCCCTCACAAACCTCTACCACCACCTCATCGAATCCGGTGCTGGAGAAGGACAGGTCGAGCTCGGCACTCCAGGCTGGAACGTAGAGGAAGGCGAGGGGATCAAAGTCCGGTTCCCGATCGGCGAGGACGAGGGACAAGGCCGCGTCGCGGTGGTCCTCAAATGGGAGGAACCGACGTTCGGGTCCGGGATGGCAGCTCACTCAAAGGCAGACGAAGAGCCGGATCCTAGACCTTGCTGGACGTTCCATACCCTTGCGCTCGTGACGAAGGAGTCGGAGGGCAAGCCGCCGTTGTACCACGCGTCGATGCATGATGCGATTGATCATCAGCAGATGGAGGAGCAGCAGCGCGAATTGAAGAACATCAGGCCTGCTGGAGCTAACGGGAATGGGAGCATGGCGATCGATATCCCGAAAGGTGCGAACAAGGGGAAACAGGTGGAAGATATGGCGGAGGGGGAGGGAACGACGCCGGGCGCGTATGGGAACTCGGAGGATTTCTGGAGTGGGTGGGGGGACGAGGAGGGAGATGAAGCCGATGCTGGTGCGGGTGGTGGGCTTGGCGGAGAGGAGCAGGAGGAAGGGGATTATTGGGAGAGGTATGGCGAGGTCGAGAGCCTTGTTGGGGAGGAGGACGCAGCAACGGCGGACGACCTCCAGCTCGAAGAAGGCGACCTCGTGGAAGACGAACTGAGAGGTCGGGATGGCGAACGACCACTAGTCAGGTCCCGGCGGAGTTCCACCATCCGCGCGACCGCCAAACCAGCCGAAGGCGAGACGACGCCGAAATCCAAGCCCTCCTCCACCGCTCCTTCGCGATCCGGCTCGCCCGTCCCGCTTCCCACCCTCCCTGCTTTCCCTCCTCTCCCCGAAACGTCGTACCTCTCTCCTGCACTCGATCCCGCCGTCACTTCAACGGCGACTGCTCCGCTGCCTGTTCCCTCGCCGTTGCTCATCCCTATCCCGAACCACGTCAATGGGGTCACAGGACCGGGTGCGAATGGGCACGTGAATGCGGATGGGAAGGAGGTAGCTTTGAGTGATAGTGACGAAGGGTTGAGGTTTGCGTTGGCGGGCGTGTGGGCGCTGTATGCGGGCAACGCGAAGGGCGATGAGAGGGACGCGAAGATGGACAAGTGGAGGAGGATTGGGGAGATGGTATTGAGAAGCTGAGGCTGAGCGGAAGTGGAGTATAGAGAGGTAGTGCATGTCATATGGAGCCTTATCGAGGGTACTTTTCGTGCAGCGAGAGACAGCGCTCCGAGCGAGAAGTGCCACGTGGCGCACGCTCGCTGTCGCTTTCCTTCAAGGTCGATCCCTTGTGACGGTGCCGTCTGGTCCGAATGACGAGTGGATTGAGTGGAGAACTTGACGGGGAGTGGAGAGTGGAGGGTCGGCGTTAAGCCTTTTGCCTCCACATCGCTGTTGGTCCGGCCAATCAGATCGCGCGCGAGAGTGTTTCCTGGATCGAGGTTAACAATTTGCTCGTATACCCTCTCCGGGTCCCGGCCAGCGGAGACAAGACGAGCTTCGTCGGAGTCGCTTTTCGAGTGTGTTTAAGGTCCAATAGGGTGAAAGTAATGATGGGCGGTCATAGAGAGTGTTGAGCAGTCCTTTCTGAAGATGCCACGCGGGCATACGACTGCTTGAAACGGACCACGTCGCCCTCTGGAGTTTCTCGCGCCGGCTCGACGCGTGTTCCCTGCCATCTCGTATCTCTGTCCAGGTGCTCGAGTCAAGCTGAATTAAAGCTCTAACGAAACGTCCGAGTAAGCACGCGTTCTGGACGGCAGCGAGTCACGGAGGCGAGCTTCCGCCGCCACTACGCTTGCCTCCGCCCGAGCCTCCGAGTCCGAGCTTGCTCGCTCCACCTCCACACCCTCCACTATTGCTCGGAGGTCTGCCTAAAAAGGGCCGTTGATCGGTCCTCCACTCGCTTCCTTTCTTTCATTCCTCACACAACTTCCATCAACAGAAACGTGATGACCTTCAAGCGCTACTCGACGCAATCCTCCACCGCTTCTTCGGCTTCCTCGTCGTCGACCAACTCGGTCAGGCTTCAGCACTTTGCGACGATTGAGCCTTCGACCGAGTCACACTTTATGCGTGAGTCCCCTCCTTCTCTACATTCACTCAAGTCTCTCACTGACCCAAGTCTCACCATATTCAGCACCAACGAACCCTCGAGCAGCACCAAAGACGTACATCCGTTCCCCGTCCTCGTCTTCACGGTCCCCCTCGAAGCTCACGCTGTCCTCTTTGGTTCCCTCGAAAAGACGGCTGTCTTCTAGGAGACCCTCTTCCACCTCCTCCACTTGCTCCTCCTGCCCCTCCTCTCCATCCACATCTTCCCCATCAACGCCTCGCTCCCTCGAAGGCGAGTCGGACGAGTCGTTCATCGACTGGAGTAGCACTGATCGTAAGTCCTCCTCCAATTCCCTCAAATCCCAGTTACACAGAATACTTATTGACTTTCTCTGACTAGGCCGCCTCCACCACCACCAACTCTACCTCCACCCGATCGTACGCTCCGCCTCGTCCCTCTCATCGTCGCCGAGCGCACGAAGACGGCACTGGAGCAAGCTCAAGTCGACGGTCGTGGGCGTGGCGACTCTGGGAGTGTGCTTCTGAGCGGAAAAAAAGGAAAGGAATGGTGTAAATAGAGAGGGTGAGGGAGGGTGAGGGGTCGCCCGTGTTGTTTTATTTAGTAGTAGCCTAGTTCTTCAGCCTCGTATCTCCTGTCGAGTCCTGCCCACGTGCGGACATAATAAGAAACTCTCAAAGAATAACACTTTTTGACCAATAAGAGAAAAGAACGCGGAGCGCGCTTCGAAACTACGACGAACACGTGGTCATAAGCCGCCGCCGCTGTGCTCCTAACTGCACTCCGCCAGAAGGATGATCCCTGGAACTCTTTCCTTAAGAATAGCTTAATATGATCCTCGTTAGACAAGCGCTGAACGTCTCCTCATTCAAATCCCGAACGAGTTGGCCACGCGTCGAGCAGAAAAACGTTTCCTGACTCTGGGGAGTTCTGCCAGAGTTCTGCCGGGAGTTCTGCCGGGGAGTTCTGCCGGGGAGTTCTGCCGGGAGTTCTGCCGGCGGGCAGAATTAACACGTGTTCCTGAGGCTCCCGTCCCTACTGACAACCGCCGACATTCGAGAAGAGGGTTTAGACAAGAATGAGAGAAATAGGCGCAGGGTTTGATGCTCCACTGACGTGTCACTGTCCGTCTCAACACAACACTTTGAAAAGGCCCATGCTACTTTCGAATGGCATCACACTGGAAGGTGACAAAAACGTCTTGGGAGTTTCATGCATACTAAGTGTCCATCGTCTTTGCACTCGAGTGTCCTTCGTCACCACCAACAGCTCCATTCTACGCCTTACTGCTGCTGCTGTTCGCGCTCTTCAAGTGGAACGTCTGGTTCTGCATCACAAACGGCGAAGTCACGTCCGCGACGCCGCTCGACCACCCCTCGTAACGGTGCTCGATGACGACGAGGTCAAACTCGTCGCCGTTGGACGTGTAGATGTCACCCAGGGTGAACGTGTTGTTGAACCAGCCGTCGACGGGGGTTTGGCCGACAACGAGCTGAGTTGGGGGTGTCGAGAGTTAGAGTGGAATGGGAAGGAAGATGGGAAGAGAAGGACTGACTTCGTAAGGGAGGACTTGGTTGGCGTAGAGAAGTGGGTAGGGGGTTCGGTTCCATAGCTGGACGTCGATGGAGCGACAGTTGGAAGAGTTGTAGTTGGGGTTCGTGTTGCTCTGCAGGCAGGGAACAGAGAAGTAAGTATCAAAGATAGACGGCATTGAAACAAGCCAGAAGTTTCAGACTGACAAAGTACTCGTACGAAAACTCGAACGGCTCTCCGACGGTGGCGACGAACCCATCGGGCGGGCTGACGAGGATGTTGTTCTGGTTGGTCGTGTCTTGGCGACTCGACAATGGGGCCGCAGAGGTGGTGACAGCGAGGAAAGAGACGGCAGACACGGCGAGGGTGGCAAACGACTTCATTTTTGGTGATGTGGTGCGGTGTAGCTGTGTCGTGTGGTGTGGTGGGATCGTTGAGTTTTGGAAGAGGTGCGCTGAGAGTGTTAAAATGCGAATGGAAGGTGTGTGAGGAGGAAGAAGGAAGAACAGGAAGGGCTCCTCTTTTATACCCATAACTTGCGTCTACAAAGTTTACAGTCCGACCACAAGTTCCGGGTGGAGGTGCCGTCCTAACTCCGGGCCGTGACGTTGACGGCTTGGCAAGCCTCGAGATCCACACGCTCGGAGTGCGCGTCTCCGCACCCAAGGGTCAGGAATAGAGCTAAAAATGACGGAGAGTCACGCTGTGTCCAGGCTGGCGAAAATGGCGAAATCCGAAACGAGGCTCGGAACAAGCTCGAGCGGTGCAAACTCCCTTCCCGGCGTTCTCTCCGACCGCCGCTTCCGACGACGTACGTGCGAGGAAGCCGCGCAAATGCGAGAAACCTCATGAGGTGAGGGCTGTCACAGTGGAGACCGAACACCGAAGAGGGACTTGTGGCAAGTGAGTAGGCGGAGCCGCGTGGATGATTGATTGAGCAGCAGCGGCGTGAGCGCGAGAGGCCCGAAGTTTGACAGACACGAGGGATAGAGGGAAGGCATCCAGTGAACGAAGTTTGAATACCAAACACCTTGGACATATCTTGGTCCCTTATTCGACAAGCAGCTCGCCGGTTTGCTACTCGGTGCGACGAACCTCGACCGAACTCAGGCCGACGTGGCAGACACGCCACCGGCCCATCGAGAGAACCCAAAACAATAACAAGCTCAGAATCCTTGTGAGTAGTGCGAAGTTTCATCTTCATTCTTGAGGTACGTTTCTAGGAACATCATGCACCCTCACTTCACATCCCCGTCATGCTCATGCCCTTCACACTGCGAGTGGCGGCATCGTTCATCAGCCGTTCGACGCTAGCTTGTAAATCTTAAACCTGTTGAGAAAGATCTCACCTCCTGTTGCGACAAATCATGGAAGACAACGAGCAGAGCACTCCAGTGCCGGCACCCACGAGGAACACGATCTGGATTGCGCGGACATACGCTTTGATGACGCCTGCTTGCTCCTCCAGTGGCAGTTCTCGAATAGTCTGCCAACTTAAAGATATCAACTGCACTCTTCCAATGTTGAAGAGACAAGAACGGGGTACGCACCGTCACCGAGTTCCTCACGAGCGCTGACGGCACTCCGGGCGCGTACTTCTTCAGCGACGCGATCAACGACGCTGAGAAGATGGTCGAAGCAATGCAGATCCCAACAGTGCCTCCAAGTATGTCTGATGGATGAATCAGTACCCATCTGGACCCCCCAAAAAGGGATACAAAGTCTCACGAGAGAACGAGACCAAGGCGGTCGTCTGCGGAATGTCCTTCTTCTCCGCCGTATCCGCTTGAACAGCAATTACCGCGTTCTGCATCACGCTGCCAACTCCGATGGCGAGAATCTGGGTGTAGTTTGTTAGCCACCATCCAGTCTGCATATCTCAGCCCAGAACATGCTTACGCAGCAGTACCCGAGGACTTTAGCGAGCGGGGTCGTCTCTGTGATGGTGTAGAGCAGTCCGCAGGAGATGCAGATGAAGAAAGGGCCAATGATAAGGATGTGGAGGTAGTAACCAATCTTTGAGACGAGTATGCCTGCTAGGACGGCGACGAGGAGCATCGCGAACTGAGGACGAGGTGGTTAGTTGTCGTCAGAGCAGTGGAAGGTGAGGGGTCGCCCACGGTGAGAGGAAGGAGGTAGAGAGCGCTGGAGCAGTAATGCAATTAGATCAAGTGAATGCAGGCTTTCACTACTCTCTTACCTCTTTGTGGCCGAAACGCCTCTTGTCGCTTGACTGTTTCCCACCAAATCAGCCCACGTGTCCATCCATCTCGCTCTTACACTAAACAAGGGACGCACAAGAAGACGGGAAGGTAAAAGATCGCGAACATCAAACTCAACATCAACCAGAACGAGAGCAAGAACGATCCGATCAGTGTCCTGTTCTTGAACAGCCTCAGCGGCAGCACGCAGGTCTCTCCCGCGAGCCACAGCTCGTAGCAGAGGAAGAGAGGGACGAGGGCGCCGAAGGTGCAGAGCGTTCCGATGATCCTTGGATCTGACCATGCGCTGTTTAAGGCTGTCAGCTTGAAGGATCCTGGGAGGAGCAAGGGGGGATGGGACATACTAGCGGACACCGGCCCACTGCAGGGGAAGGACGAGCGCGGTGACGGTCCCCAGGAGGAGGGTGGCGCCAATCCAGTCGAGCACAAAGAGGTGGAAGAAGAAGGAGCTGCTGGACGGGGTCCATCTTCCACGTGTCCATCTGGCGATCTTTCGCTCCGTGTACGCTTTGGTCCTGTGATGGCGAGATGGTTCGATTAGATTGGACAGTCGCATTGAGCGAGCAGACTCACGATTCCGTTATCGGTGGAGCAGGAAGAGGGTTGATGAGGAACACCACCGCCAATATCGAAAGAACTCCGAAAGGCAGGTTGACTGTTGTCGAGCTTGTCAGCGAGAACTGGGGAACGAAAAGCAGCGACGTGGATGTACTGTAGAAGCAGAGCCTCCACGTCACATGGTCGGTGAACACGCCGCCTGGAACGATAGAGCGTGTCAAACAGCTTTATTGAAAAGTTCAAAAGTCTTGAAGACTTACCGAGAATGGGACCGACGACCGCCGAGGCAGAGAAGAAGGTCCCGAACACGCCCTGAATGACTGGTCGAGTCTTCATCGTCGCGACGTCCGCACTGAGATCACCTTTGGTCAGAAGAGTGCTTAGAACTAACACGAAAAGCATACATGATGGCAAGACAAGCAACGTAGATTCCTGTCGCCCTCCCAGCGCTTCAGCAAAATCACCACGTGTTTCGATCGAGTCAACTCAACGTACCAGCCGCTCCCGCGCCCGAAACCGCCCTCCCGAAAATCAACACATTCACATCCGTCGCCGATCCTCCAATCAAGGATCCCTGCATTCCCAGTCAAATGAGCGTCGTAGTCCCCAAGAGCTGAGCGCTCAGGAGAGGAGACGCACGACTTCGAACCAAGCGATGGTGACGAGGAAGACTTTTTTCCGGTCAAACACGGTCAGGGCTTGAGCCCAGAGTAGCATGAATGGGATCTGGGTGAGGAGGTAGGCCGACTCGATCCATGCGAGCTTGTCGAGCGAGTTGAAGTGCGACGCGAGTTTCGGCTGCGATGGGGCGCCCTGTTCAGTGAGATGCGCCCGTTTTGGGTGGAGTAGAAAAATGGGGGACTGGCTTACAAGAGCTGGAGCTAATATCGTTTGATCGAGCGAGACGAGAAAGATTGAGAACACGAGCGCGATGGACACGAGGATGAGCTTCTCTGCGTTCCGCGTGCTCTGGGTCAGCCGGCAGGACACCACACACCCTTTCGTGGCGGCCAGCGAGGGACAAGGGGAAGTACGCACTGCCAGTCACCAATCTCGATGGATCCGGTTCCTTCCCTTTCTCGTCGCCCTCCTGCTCGCCCTGTTCCACATCCCCTTCAGCCGCCGTCTTTGAGTCGCCACTCTCATCGCTCGCAACCTTGTGCGGCTCGCCCTCCTCATCGGCCTTGTGCGTAGCCAAGTCCACTGCTTGTAGTGGTATCGGGTTGTCCGATATTGTGGTCATTTTTTGAGGAATAGGGAGAGTGGTAGCAGTGCAAGGTAGAGCCAAGCGAGCGCAGAAGGGGAGCTCCGACGAACGAGTCCGACGAAGGATCCGGAGCCGAGAGGGCACGCGTCCGCGACCTTCGCGCAAGAGAAGAAAAGACGCCACGTAGTTGACTTTGCCTGACTCAGAAACAACAGCAAAGTTGGTCGGGTCTTGTCACTGCTCAATAGTGAGCTTGGCGTCGACAATGTGAAGCTTCCTCAATCCAAATCACGGCCCGCAAGGCCATGTCTCCGCAACTGCCTACGTGGCTTCAATCACTCTCCCTCAACGGCGTTCGACCATGCGCGGAAAAAAGGGCAGAAAATGTGATACCACAGGCACGTGGGCTCAGTCCGTCTAGATGCTCCGCTTCCGTCCTCCCTCTCCGCATGAGGTGTCCCAAGACCCTTCTCCCTGTCCTTGCTTCCACTTTCTCAATAAGCCTACTGGCGACCAAGGAGGACGTCGACCCTATCCAAACTCGCTTGGAGTTTCTTCACAGCGGCCTTGCGCTCCTTCCTGCCTTCGGCGTAGGTCGAGGGGATGTCCAACGAATCGAGCTTGAGGAGCGACTGGAGGAGAACTATTGCGCGTGATGCTCGTCAGCACCCATCACATGCAACCACAAAAGCAGTACAGACACACCTTCAGACAACCACGCCGGCTCCCTCGCATCGGGCTTGTCGCCCTCGACCTCGACATCCTCTCCCGCCTCCTTCCTCTTCCACGCCTCGACCTTCGGGATCTTCGCCTCCGTCTCCGCCGCCTTGTCCAAAATCTCTCCAATCTTCCTGATGACGACCTCTTCCGAATCCTGCTCCTTGACGACCACCACCTCCTCCGGCACCTTGCGATCCAAGACGCGCGCAATGTCCTTGTCTCCAACGAGGACGAGCTTCTTGAGTTTGACGCCCTTGTTTCCCACCCAGTTACCCCAGAACCCAGAGGACGAGGAAGAGGGTTGGGCGGCGACGAGGTTGTAGGACGAGAGGGGGAGGAGGTCGTCCTTCAGCACCGCGCCGGACGAGATGAGCTTTTGGTGCTCGGGTGGGACGGCGGTGAGGTTGTAGAGCGTTGCTTTGAGAGCTGAGAGAGGGGAAGCGGGTGGTGGGAGTGGGACGATGAGTCTGGACAGACGATGACAATGTCAGCTCTCCCCTCGTGTTCAAAGCCAAGTAGACCCCTTCGACCCGCACTCGCCAGAGCCCAGGCCAGTCCCAAACGCACCTCTCACGGCCCCAGTGGACCTCCACCTCTCCATGCTGGTTCTTCTGCACTCCAAAGTCGATCATGTCGGGGTTCTCTTTTAGATACTTCTTGCGAGCGGCGTCCTGGAGCTGAGCCTCGATGCGGCTGTCGTTGTACTTCTTGAGGAACGCGATGAACGTCGCCGAGACGAGAGCTTTGAGGAGGACTGGGACCCAGACTTCCTGCGAGGGGAGGTACGGTGCGAGAGTCGGGTGGGCTGCCCGAGCGTCAAGTGTTCAATCCCAAAGCCGTCAGCGCACGTGGGAAGCCTGGCGAAGGAAACGGGTGCGGCGCTCACCGAGGATGGACTGGAGGATGGGCGAGCTATCGACGAGCGAGTCTGAGAGCGAGACGATCTTCCTCGTGAGGGTGGTGATGAACTCGTCGACGGATTCCTGGCGAGCGACCCAGAAGTGCGAGATCGTCGACGGGACCTGCGAGAGCGGGGGCAGGGACGCGACGGCGTCGGACGCTCGTGTAGAGAGCGTCGACACGAGGGAGGCCAGCTTGAAGGTCTAGTGGAGGTGGATCACGATCCAACTCGCTTCAGTGGCTCGGTCGTCGAAGTTTGCACGGTGGTGGATCGAGCGAGAGGAACTGGCCCAAGTTCCGAGCGAGCCAGAGGGCAGCCGCCCCGAAAAGTCGCACCCCCTCTCTGTCTCTTTCTTTACACTACTTTTTTCTCGCATCAATCCCGAACCTCCCCACTTTCTAGCACTATCTTCTGAACACGATGGTGAGCCCCCCTTCTACCCTGTGGCTCAACAGCCCAACTTGACCACGAACACGAACCTCGGCCGCGTCCAGTCGTCATCCCTGTCCGAAGCGTGCAACGCCTCAAAACATTCGTACGACACGTGCTTCAACCACTGGTTCAAGTCGTACCTGCTCCTCGTGTCCCCTCCACTCCCCTCCGCATCCCCCAAAGACGTCGCGGCGAGAACGAAGGCGATCGAGGACAAGAAGCGCCAGCTCGAGAAGGACTGTGGAGCGTTCTACTCGTCGTATCAGGGATGTCTGAAGGTGAGTGAACCTGAGGGAAGGAGCGAGACTACAAGGCTGATGGTGGTGACTTTTCGCAGAAAGCGATTGATGGGAGGGAGGGGTTGTCGGAACTGCTCGACTCGGCGAGAAAGGAGGAGCCACTGGACGGGTGGGGCGGCATCAAAGTCATCACCGAGGACGATCTGTGATGGAAGAGATCGTTGGGTGTATAGAGCTGGAAGGGAAGACGAAAGAGAAGGAGATGGACGCCCGCTGTCAGTCGGAAGGGGGCAGACAGGACGCTGTGTACGAGGGAGGTCCAAGAATGGACCGCCGCATCTGTACTTTTACGCACACGCAACGCTCATCATGATATCCCCATTCGACAATCTTCCTGATCCCCGAGCCTTGGTGTCGATCACCTTTGACCACAGGGCCACGTCAACTCTGCGCCACTCTCATCTCCCACGTCCGTCCTCTAAACGCTGTCATTCGTTCCAAACACACACGTCTAATGTTCTGGCTTGAACATCTCCTGCAACGTCCCCTTGCCACTCTGCTCTCTCCGGATCTTCTCGCTGTACTCCATCGTCGGGTCCCTGCCTTGCTCGAACTGCTGAGGCATCCCCAGCCCCACCATCCCCGCCGATTTGGTCGCCCGCTCCTCGCCCGACATCTCGCCAGTGCTGTTGTACCTGTCCAACAATTCCTACCGTTCCTCATTGTCTAGTCAGCTGCTGTCAACAGAGCGAGAGGAGGAAGCGCGCGAGGACAGACTTTGTGTATCCGGTGAGCGCTCATAAAGACGACCATGTTGTCGACATCGCGAGCCCACAGTTTCGCTTCCGGCGAGTTTGGCGTCAAAGTCTTTGCCGAATCAAACAGTTGACGGAGGTGCGACTGGATCGAAGCGGACCGGCCGGCACGAGGGTGGATGGACTGGCGAGGGTTTCGTGGTGAGCGTGAGCTTGCAGGGTAGGCAAAAGAGTTGCGCACGTTTTTGACGAATTGTCTGAGGACTGAACGGTACTGCTGTGCCAGTGACATGATTTCGTGCGAAAAGTGTAGCGCCGTCGAGATGGGCGGAGCGCAAGAGTCGACATCTCGAAAGTCTCGCGAGCGCGGTCGCCTCCTTCGCTTCCGACCACTACCTTGGCCCAGCTCGTCTCTGGCAGACGACTTTTGCATCAAAATTTCCATCATGTACCGGCTAGCCCTCCGTCAGTTGCCTCTCCGGTCCTCCCGCTGCCTTCTTCGGCCATGCACCTCCCGATCCCTCCGAACCTCCGCGTCCCTCCTCAACGCGACGCCCGACTGGCAGGAGCTCATCGGCGGCCGCGAGGTCGTCGAGCGCAAGAAGAAGGCGTTCGAGGACAAGTACAAAGACGTGCTCGAGGAGAAGGCGAGGAGGGAGGGCGTGAGCGTCGACGAGCTCAAGGAGAGGGCGAAGCCCAAGGTCAAGGTCAACGAGCGGGTCGAGGTGCCAAAGGCTAAAGTCGTGGAGGAGGTGACGGGCGAGGCCGGGCAAGGGAAGGAGAAGAAGGAAGCGAACGCAAAGGCTCAGGCTGCTGCTGCTGCTAGTGGTGGTTGTGGTGGCAGCAAGGATCCCATCAAGGTCAGCTCAACTCCGTCATTGTTTTTCCTCCGAACTGAGCTGATCCGTCTCTCGGTTCCCTTCCAGCCCCTCGGCTCGATCCTCGACCTCTCCAAAGTCGCTACACTCAACACTCAAACCGTCTCGGCACTGTGGACGACTTACCACCAGTCGAAGTCCTACCTCTCCGCCACGATCCCGACAGAGACGTACAACCGCATGTCGGCCGTCGCGAAAAAGTACCCCATGTTTGTCCTCCCGCTCGCGAGGGAACCTCCAGCTGGAAGTCCAGAAGGAGAGAACGGCGCCGTAGAGATGCACCTCCTCGTGCGACCTTTTCCTTTTCCTTCCCATTACCCGCGAGTCGCTGACGTGGGCCTCCGTCCCACCAGCAATGGGCCTTCCTCCCACCCCCATCTACCGTCCTCGAGCCCGTCCCCTCCCCCTCCACCGTCCTCTTCACCCCGCTGGCCGAGTACCAAGCCCGTCAAGCCTACGCCCAGCCCTACCTCATCCTCACGCACTACACGGACCTCTCCCTCTCGCACAACGTCGTCCTCATGCGCGGAGAAATCACCGAGAACGTCGCGCTCAACGCTGTCGACGCTCAAGTCCTCGGGTTGAGGTTGCAGCAGTTCTACAACCAGAGTGGGGCGCTCGAGGGCAAGGACAAGGAGAGGAAGGAGTTGTTGGAGACGTTCCATGAGAGGCCGCAGGAGTTTGATTTGGAGAGGTTGATCAAGATTGCTTGGGAGATTGACTAGAGTAGACGAGATTGATATATGAAAGAGCTGTCTATAGATCTTTGCATGGAGGAATGATGCGACAGGGAGCCACGTATGATGTTGGGTATACGAAGAGCAGGTCGGCGTCGAGCCACGGGTACGTGTATGGGGTTTGAACTTGTCTAGGCTCGTGAAGTGAATCACGACGGGATTGCAGTTACGTGAACGCAAACGGTGCCGTCCAGAAGTAGAACGCATCGCGCTGTGCCTTGACGTTGCCCAGCCTTGCCTCCAACCACGCCGTCGACGTGGCGTACCGCGGTCGAGCCTGAAAGAACTGGATCGAGCGAAGAGCGTTGATCAAACTACCAAATCAATTCCTCATCAGTGAAAGAGAAATGTGCAGCAAAAAAAGAAGCAGAAACCCCACGCCTCCAGATCGGCGATCTTGTTGTCAAACGTGAATCCCGGCGGCCCGCCTTGCTCAGTCACTGAGGTCTCAACGAGGAGTGAGGCCCACGATGGAACGTCTTCGAAAGCGTAGTTCTGGTAAGCCCATTCCCAAAACTGGATTGATCCGACCGCGTCGTGTGGGTGGGACAGCGGTCCCTGTGGGCGGACGGGAAATACGAGCAAGGAAGAACCACGTTGTTCGTCAGCTTGAGGACGCGACGTGGATAGAAAGGATGGTGTCGTACCCCTCCTGGCCGAACAAGCTCTATCACTCTTCGCTCTCCATGAAAAGCCGTGGTACGAGCATCTCTCCTCAATTCCTCCAACTGCTTCCTTCCCTCCCCCATCGCCTCGTCTCCAACAGCACCGCACTGCTCGTGCGCCGCTCGATGCGCGAGGAAGATTTGGACGCAGATAGGGAGCTGCATCGATCGTAGGAGTCGGCGAATATTTCCACTTTGTAGAGCTCCAGCGGTCCGGGCAAGCTGTACGACTTCTGATGCCGTTTCGAGGGCCAGGCGGAGAGTGGAAAGGTAGCCCATGAACGTGGTGTAGGGAAGCGGTTTGCGGTCGTCTTCATTGTTTGCCCCGGGGTACGGTGGTGTCAGCTATATCCAGAAAAAAGGGCAGCAATACAGGAAGTCGACTCACGCGTGCCAAACACGTTAGCAGCGAACCTGACGCTGCTCACCACCTGCCCCAAGAGGGCAAAGTACCGTTCGTGGAAGAGTTCTAGAGGTTTTTGCGGCAGGACCTTGCCCTGGCCTTCTCCAAGGATTCTAGGGAGCCAAACACTCCGAGTGTTTTGCCACTACACCAGACCAGCTCGTCAGCTCCTTCTTCCGTCATCCACCGACGGCCGTTGTTGCCACGTACCAGATTGGCCCCCTCCTGTGCCGTCGCGAGATCGTCCTCCGTAAACAACCGAGGTCGACCCGAAACCGCACTTCTGAGACTATCTCTACCGAAAGCGGTCCAGCAGAGAAAGGCATCGATCTGACCATCCCCGTGAACGACGTTTTTGATGATCCCTGCGGAGCCGTTGATGTAAGGACGCGCGCCGAACGAGCCTAGCACGTGGCCTTCTTCTTCCAGAGCTACACCAACAGTTGCATTAGCTAGAGTTTTGGGCTGTTGAAACTTCCAAAAAAACTCTTTTACCTTCAACAAGGTATTCCAGGACAAGCAGCGCCGCAAGCCCTTCCGAAGTTGGAAGTCGAAACGTGGCGTGCCGGTCGAGACTTGACAACGCAGCTTGGGTCAGGTCAACGCAAACCTGTGACCGAGTACTGTTGATCTGATATGTTGTGGCTATTGGGAGTGCGACGTCCCGAGGCTGCCCGCGCGTCCCGGTAATGTAAGGATTGGACGTGGTTCTGGCGGCGAGCGCGAGGATGGTTGCGTAGAGTACCTATTGTGTAGCTATGTAAGCCAAGAATAGTCAAGAGCCTTCCATGAGTTAGAGGCATACATTCATCTGACCTTCAAGTCGTTCTGGCTGTCTTCCTACCGCGTTGTACACCGCCAGAAAGTTCGTGCTTTCAAGCAGCGTTTCGTGCTGCATCAAGATCGACTCTAGGGTCAGCTTGAAGAAGTTCAAGGACGTAGAGTAAAAGATGTACAGGGCCGCTTAGCACTGTGAGTTGCTCGGAGTCAGCGAGGCGTTGAGAAACAAAAGGAACTAGGGAAACCCTCACCTTCGTCTACGAGGGAGACGACAAACGCGCCGTGTAGTTCCGCGCGTGTGATCCTGTCCGTCACTCCCTCCGAAGAAAGAGGCTCGAGTGAAGAGACAAGCATCCTGGGCAGTCACGTCAGTGCCACCTCCTATCCTAGCGCCTGCTGAAACGACATACATTCTCTCCCTCCCCTTCCCCTTTTCCGACGCGTTTTCGGACGAGCTTGCTGCTCCGTACGTAGAACTTGGGAATAAAAGCTGGTTAGCAAGTAGGATGGGGAACGGGGCAAGGATTCGCAGCACTCACAGTGCAAGCTCGAGTCGATTGCCGGAACGAACGTACGGCTTTCGGACGCGGTTCGAGGGTTGAGGCACCTGTGTTTCCAACACGGGACTTGGTAGGTAGACCTCACTTCCACTCCAAACCACCTTGACCTACACACTTCAGCTTCCGCTTCTCGCATTGCGCGCATTTGATCACCCTGTTCCCTCGCAACGTCTTGTCGCACCGCACGCGTCGCTGAAGTGGCGGGCATCAGCTCTTCACTGGATCCTTCCGAGAAAGTTGAGAGACTCACATTTCTACATGGAGCACACGCAAGGGGCCTTGGTGGGTTCTTTTGAAGTTGAGGCGTCCCGGCCTCCGCTGGTTGGATCCGAGTCCTGAGCGGAGGTGTGAGCGTCGCCTTCTTGACGGGTTGGAGGACACGGAGGGGACGGAGGGGGCGAGGCGTCGGCGGAGTTGAGCGGATCCATCTACAACTTGAGTGCTGGATTAGAGGGGGAAAAAGCTGCTCGCTCAGCATCAGGAGTCGCCAGAGCCGGGGCCCAAAACATGTCCGGGCTTTGTTCCGACGGGGTCGTCGGAACAAAGCCCGGCCGCCCGGGTGGGACCCGGCGGTGCATGTGGCAAACGCTCCACAATACTATTGAAGCTCAATGGGCCTCACCGCTGGGTTCTGAGTATCGTGGAACAGCAGACGCGAGAACGTGGTAAACAGCTGGGATGCAACGAAACCCACTGCTGGGGTTTTCCAAATTGAAAGGTCAACAACCACAGAGATTGAATGTAGGTTCGTCTATTCCAGTCAATCAATCAATCCTTCCATTCAACGTCTTCTTCGCCGCCTCATACACGCCGAGGAACACGGCTCCTCCGAGCGAGATCCAAATCACTCGAGGGACGACGCCTGACCACAGCGCGGCGAGCCCTTCTTCGCGGTAGATGGTTGAGATGGTGAGTCGGATGGAGGGAGGAGAGATTTTTGGTGGTGGCGAGGTGGGGGAGGAGGATGGAACGGCTTCGGCGGCTGCTGCTGCCTGGATTCGGAGGGATGACGTGTCAGAGTTCGTGGTCCACAAGAGTTGGCGGGAGTGCCACAGAAATTCGAATGAAGTAGGAAGGTCGACACACCCTCCCACTCAGCATGATTCGCGTCTTGGCGACGTCCAACGGTGTTGTCGCGGCTGCCGCGAACCCGCCAGCGATACTGCCGCACACAGCCGCCTCGATCGCTGGGAGGTCGCGCACGTTGCCCGTCGTTGTCCGGTGAGCGGCGAGGACGAGTTTGAGACGTTCATATAGCGGGAATTGGAGGCAGGTGAATGGAATCTGGGATGGGAGGAACAAGTCGGCGGATAAGGTCGCGTGTGGAGGTGGTCGCATGAAGATGATCAGCCGCTTCGCCCTCGAAATCGACGGGTAGGTTCAGAAACTTACCTCCCTAGCCACTGTGCTCGCAAACCCTCTGTAGAACCCAGCGACCCCACCAGCTCTCCAGACACTCTGAGCGACCTCCCAGCTGCCGAGGCCTGCCGCCGTCTGCGTCCGCTGCTTGACGACCTCTGTCGGCACCCTGATCATACACGCCGCCTGTTCATTATTTAGAGTGATCAGCTTTGCGACAAGCCGGCACGACGAGGATCGGAGATATCGGGTGGGCACGAGGACGAACCACTTCACCTCCGCTCGCCGAGAGCATATGCAGTGCTGGTGCCCAGCTCTCGTCCCTCAGCGTTGGTATCACACCAGGCAGTCCCTTTTTGAGACTCTCGTACGTCGTGAAGAACGCCGCCGCTGTCCCAAGATCCCATTGTCAGCTCGGCGTCCCAACACTTACGCCCAACGCCGAACTCCGGTAAGCGAGAGAACAGTCGAAACATACCTCCCGGCGAGCTCCCTACGACCGCACTTCCCAGCCCTCTGTACACTCCTCTGAATCCGCCAGATTTGAGGAACCCTTCCTTTGATTGCGCGCGAGTCTTGAGCGTGTCGAGAGGGAAGAAGAGAGTGTCGACCGCCGTGCCCGCCAGTCCGCCCGATATCAGCGAGGTCGTGAAAGTTGTCGTACTATTCGAAGACATCCCTTCAAGAGCCCCCCGTTCGTGCGATGTCCAAGCTTGCGAGATGGAGGAGGTCAACGTCCATCGCGACGCTCAACTTCGGAGCAACACTCGCTCACTCCCGGGCGCAAGTTGCGCGTCTCGCGTGAGTGTTTCCTGGGTTCTCACAGGCAAGGCGAAACCTGAGCTGGCAATGCTCACCAATTTACTTGAGAGGCCCATTTTTACCAACAAGGGTTAGGGCGTTTAACCTCCATTTGACGTTCTCAAAGAACCTTCAGACACGTCACCGCGGGCACTCGAAGCGAGCATCGCTCGAGATGGGGTGCGCTTCAAAGATACATAGCACAGCAATGCGATTCGGTCATTAAATTCCCGTCTACACAAAAAAGATCACTCAGTTCTCGTCACTGTCGTAGTCCTGCAAGAAACGAGAGCGTCAGCGTTACAGGCCAAAAGAACGCAAGGAGGAAACAACAAAACGAACCTGCAGCAACTCGGCATCATCGTCGAGCCTCAGCGACCGGTAACCACTCCTTGACGATCTCCTCAACCTATCACTGACGTAGGGGATCTCCATCTCGCGCACGTACGCGACGACGGCGCCCACCACGCCGACGACAAACCACGGCACGCTGACGAGAACGTCGACGACGCCGCTGCCGCTCGTCTCTCCAGGCTCGGGCAAGCGGATACGACCCTTGCCGCTGCGTCTTCGAGTCCACCAAACGGCCGCCAACCCAGCGATGAGGAACGGCGCGAGCGTGATCGTCGCCCAGAAGAACCAGCCGTGGCGCGAGTGGCCTGGGCAGGCGTGCTCGGCCCCACGGTCGAGCGTGAGGCCGCCCTCGCACGTCGAGTGAGGGATCTTGCGCATGTTGGTTCGCTCGTACCAGAATGGCTGGTCCCAAGAGCAGGTCTCCTCGCTTGCGAGAGGCTGCGCACCGTCGACGAGGACGCACTGGTCACGAGCGTCGCGCTTGTAGTTGAACTCGCTGCACGTGGAAAAGAAGGACTTTAGCAAGGGCTATTCACCAGAAAGGGGAAAGAAAGAGAGCGCACCACTCGAAGTCCTCAACAGTGCACGGGCAGTTCTTCTCGATCTTGTGAGGCTGCGTGAGGCGCTCGCCAACGTAGCAGTTCCTGTCACGGATGCGGCGGTGGTAGAGAGTCTGCATACATTCTCAATGAGTACTTTCTAAGAAAATTTGAAAAGAAGCTAAACGCACCTGGCGACCGAAGAGGCATTGCTCCTCGCGCTCCTCGCTCGGACTCCAAAGCTCAAAGTCGTCGTTGGCGGGGTTGGACAAGTCGAGCTTGCCTGTGAAGAAGGCCTATCAGAATGAATAAATTGATAATGAAGAGCTTTTGCACGCACACTTGACGTTGGTGATGGAGCTGAAGTCGAGGTGAACAGCGACGGACGAGTCGGCCTTGTCGGGGTTGACGCCGAACAGAATGAACTTGCGACTCGTGTCCATCGGGACGGTCTGGATCGTGCGAACTCGGATGCGCTCGCCGAAGGTGTAGTCCTGCCACGTGAGACCCTCGTTGAGCGAGTACGTGACGTGGTCGGTGACTTCCTCATCGTTGACGAGAAGAAGGATCGATCCCTGGTCTCCGTACTCCCACAAATGAGCGTCCTTGTGAACCTCCTCCCAGGTAAAGCCTCCGTCGCGAGTGAGGAAGGTGTCACTCTCGGTGTAAGGGGAGAGGGATTCGCCGACGTTGCCAACGGCCATCATGAGTCCGACAGCGGAGGGCGAGGAGTAGGTAGCTCGAGGATCTCTGCGTTCAGTGTAGCCGTGGATGTGAAGCGCGCAGGACTAGGTTTTGCATTGAATTTAGCCAAAAGGTAACATCCAAGAGAGAAGAAGAGATTTACCGTGGTGCGGCAAGAGTAAGGCTGGCCGAGCGCATCCTTCGAGGGGGGAGTCATGGGCTTCCAGCGACCACCTAAGCAGGGAATCAGATCAGTCCAACGTCCCGAACTACACCAGGATGCAGGAAACGCACCATCGTTATGAGTGATCCTCGTCTGAAGCTTCTTGTTGCCACTGAGCGCCGCCTCGTCGGGGTTGCTAACGACGTTCATGACGGCGATACCATCAAGACCGACCATCTTCTCAAAGTCGACGAAACCCTTGCTGTTGCGATTGGCAAACTCGAGCGACGGCGAGTAGTACGTTCCGTTCGAGTTGGACTTGAAGAGACTGCCCCACTCGCTGCCAGCGTCGGCGTGAGTCGTGACGTGGAGGAAGATCGAGTCTGTCGTCGACTCGAGGACGGTGTAGGCCTGGAAGAGAGATGAGTGAAGATTTGGGAGGCGGACGGTGGAAAAAAGCGCACCTGATTCTCCAGGTGCATGTTGGGAGGGAACCTCGCGAGAGCAAAGTGCTGTCCATCGAGCGAAACCTTAAGGACGATGGCACGAGTAATCTCGGAGAGCTAAGACAACAGAAGCATCCACATCAGCCATTCCAGCTCATGAAAATATGTGAAGGAAAAGAGCCCACCTCGGCAACGACCATATACTCCTCAAACGTAGCGAATCCAACAATCGACGGGAAGAGCGTCTTCTTGTTGGTGTAGAAGTAGCCACCCGAGATAAGCTGAAGCGGGTTCCCGTCGGCGTACACCGACCTCTGCGATCCCTTCTTGTCGCGATACGACTCGCAAAAGATGATCTTGTCGTCGATGCGAAGCTTCTTGTCGCGTCCCCACGTGCAGATGCGCACGTACTCGTCGATCTTGACCCAGTTCCTTCCGTTGTCCTTGGTGTAGTAAGCGACGGCGCGACAGTTGGGCGAATCGGCTTCACCGCAGTTGACGGATCCGGTCCAGATGAGCCAGTCGGGGTAGAGAGGGTGGAAGTCGAGGAGAGGGATGCCGAGGTTGTTGGGGTCGGCTGGGGCGGTGAAAGTGTTCCAGCTGGCACCCTTGCTCGTCGTGTAGTGAACAGTGCGAGACTCGGTGATGAGGTACGCGCGGTCCTTCGAGTAGGCGTGGATGGTCATCGCGACGACGTAGGCCCCGTTGGCGACCTGGCTCCACGAGAGACCCTCGTTCGACGACTGCCAGACCTTGTTTTGGGTCGTGAAAGCGATGATGGTCTACAGAAAAACACAATGTCAGCTCAACTTTGATCAGAATCCAACAGTGTGGGGGAAAACGTGGCCATACGTGGGAGTCCGAGAAGTACGATTGATCGAGGACGAGTCCAGGGAATTGGAACTGCAAAGCAACACCTCCTAGTCAGCTACCATCCACCTGAGAACAACACGAAGAGTGAGAAAAGCGCACGCTGTTGTGGGTGATGAGTCCAGGCTCGGCCTTTCCAGCATGGCACGGTTTCTGCACCGGCGAGTCCTTCTTGATGCCCTTCTTGACGTCGCAAGTGTTGCCAGGAATCAACCGGAAGCCTGACGATCCAGTGAACTTGTCCGTATCCCTAATGCACTGTCCCTCGGGGATTGGCTCGGGGCCGACGGGGATGCACTTGGTCGAGTCGTTGGGGTCGGGAGCGAAGTTGTAGTCGCTGGAGGGAAAGAGATGAGATTGATGCCCATCCTCCTGAGAAAAGTGACGTCTCACTCACCACTCGTAATCTTCGTCGTCGCAAGGGCAGTCCTCCTCACGTCCAACAGGGTCTTCGAACTTGTGAGCGACGACACAATCGGCATCCTGCTTCCTCCTCAAAAACCATTGCTGCAACCCCATCACACCTTATCAGCCACTCGCTCCCAACGCATTCAACAAAAGAATGGAAGAAACAACGCACCTTGTGGCCCATCAAACAATCCGGCTTTCCACCCAACGTCCTTGCGTACCACTTCTCCATATCCTTCGACTCGCACTTCCTCTTGCCGAGCGTCTCAAAGTCCATGTGAATGACGACGTGCCTCTCGCCCTTCGCGCCCTTGTCCTTGCTCTTGCGAGTGAGAGTGCCGAGGAGGATGAACTTGAGCGACGTCGAGTCGGGGACGGTCGTGAGAAGCCGAGCGCGGATCTTGACGCCAAGGTCGAAGGATTGCCTGTAGAACGACGGTAACTGCATTAGCGTCTGGAATTTCTTCCATGCTTGACACAGAAGAAGAACACACCAGGTCTGACCAAAGTCCCAACTATACTGAAGCTCATCGGTCGGCTCCTCATCCTCAACCATGACCAACAAACTGCCCTGATCTCCAAACTCGTACTTCTTCGCGCCGTCATCGACCATCCTCCACGTGATTCCAGCATCGGTCGAGAGGAACGTGTCGCACTCGTCGTAGGGGAGAAGGCGGGAGCCGACGGAGCCGACACCCATGACGAGGCCGGGGGCGGTGGAGGAGAACACTTTGCCGTAGTTGTGGGGTTGGGTGACGGAGTGGAGGTGAAGAGAGCAGGTTTCCTAATAAATCGTTGAATGTTAGTATTCTTTCGAACCCTATCAGAAAACCCAAAGCACTGACGCGGTCGCTGGTGTCGCAAGAGACCTTCTTGCCCTCGTTGTCAACCGAAGGCGCCTGGATCAAGCTCCATCGTCCACCTATTCGATCCGAATCCGGTCAGTTCCAGCCTTTCCCCAGATATCAAAAGCACTCACCATCATCGAACGTAATCCTCGTCTTCAGGATCTTCTCCTGGCCAGCCTCGACGCCCTCTGGGTTGGCAACCGTGTTGACGATCGCGATTCCCTCGACTCCGACAAGCTTCTCAAAGTCGACGATGCCAAACTTGTTCCTGTTGGTGTTGTCGAGACTCTTGGTAAAGTACGTGCCGTTCGAGTTGGACGTGAAGAGCGTGCCAGACCCCTTCCCAGTCGCCGAGTTGACGTCGACGAGGATCGAGTGCTCCGTCGACTCGACGATCGTGTACGCGTTCTCCTTGAGCCCATTCCCGTGAGGGAACAACGCTCGAGACCAGGTCCCATCTCCCTCTGTGACGTACAAGACCATCTCGCCCGAGTCGCCCGCGGTGGTGGTAGGCTTGAGCGCTGTCACGAGGTACTTTTGGACGCCACCGATGCCCACGACGCCGCGCGCCTCCTTGCCGATTCCGAGGTCGACAAAGTTTTTGTCCTTGTCGAAGAAGTCGAATGACGAGTAAAGGCGACTCTCGCGGAGGGTGCGCACGCCGGAGAGGAGGTTGCTGAGCGAGGTGGTGGCAGACGCGTCCGATGCGGGGGGCTCAAACGCGACGCAGTAGACGAGCTCGTCGGGCACGTTCTTGGCGTAGTATTTCTTGTCGTGGGCGAAGAGGCAGCGGGAAGTGTACGAGAGCAGCGGCTTGGGCGCAGACGAGAAGGCGTCTTTGGTGTAGAACGTCTGATGACGTGGGCAAACGCGGACCAAGGTGGCAATGAAGCAGACACGTTAGCTCCCACTCCTTCCAGCACCCCAGTCGCCTCTCTTGGCCCGAAACGGGCAGAAAACTCGAGAGCGTACCTCGTCGTGGCAGGTCCTTCCCTTCCAACCTCCGGAGCTCTCGCATGCCTGACCGGTGTAGAGGATCCATTCCCACTTGTTGGCGTGGAACGAGAGAGTGTTGGCGCTGATGGCAGGAGGGAGTGGTGCCTCCCACTTCTGCCAGGTCGTGCCTCGGTCCATGGTGCGGTAGTGCGTCGTCCCCTCGGTTAGTACGAAGGCCTGGAGGTGCGCGGGGGTTTAGCGGCGACGAAACTTGAGGGTAAGGGCTCGGTTTGCGTGGGAAGAGAAAAGGACTGACGATCTTGTTATCGTAAGGGTGTTCGAGGAGGAGGAGGGCCTCGCCGAGGGCGACGTTGTCGAGGATCTTCCAGGTCTTGCCTTCGTCCTGGGACCTCCAGATGTTCTTGCCGAGTTGGTCGTGGTACATGACCACCTGTGGATGCAGCACATCATCCTAGTCAGCATCCTGCCACTCAGATCATCATGAACTGAGTCTGTCGAAACGGCGGAAGCGCGTGCCAGCGCGAGCGAGCTGCGTGCTACGGTGGGGGGGGGTGACGACTGGATGGCCGCGAGCCGGGACAGCAAGGCTGAGCGTGGATCGACGTGGTGCTCGTGTCGATAGCGAGAAATGGCGAGATTGTGTGGATAGACGCGTGCGCCGAGCTCGCCTCCCCTTCCCCAGCCCGCCACGTCCCAACGGTCTTGCGCTTGCTCCGAAGCTCCAAGTGCGCGCTCGCTCGCGCGAGAGGCAGCGACGATACCGGGGAGGGTACGGGCACCAGTATGACGAGGACTGACCGAAGTGTCTTCAAAGTAGAAGATCTTGGACGGGAGGTTGTCGAACAGGGTGTGGTGCAGCTCGGGCTTGGGGTCGTCCTTAGCAGCGACGGCGAGCGCGGTGAGCGCGAGGAGCTGGACGGCGACGGCGAGCATCGAGACGAGCCGCCACGGCGAGCCTCTGGTGGTGACTGACACCATTGATGCAACTTGTCGAGGCTTCCCCTAAAAGTGTGTCAAACTCTGAACAGTGTACGGGAAACAGACTGAGTCGCGCGTGTCGGCCAGCCTCTGGCGCCTTGCGTGCGAGGGGGGCCGGAAATCACAGGACAGCGCGTCGACGTCCTGGGACAATACACGTGGCCTTTGACTCGTGAGCGTCTCTGCTCCAAGCTACTCTGCCCATTGTTTCGGCGTCCCTCCAGTATCATTTTTAGCTGAATGAGCTTCTGATCAACCCCTTGGAAGGACCAGAAGAAAGTGATGACGTGGAGGCTATCCGATCGAGGGTGGGCCCGGCAACGAGAGAGGCGGCCGCGGCTTGTCCACACACCCTCAGCTCCCCAGACCATGCCCGCCGTCACGTTGGACGGGTCCTCGCAGGCCATCCTGGCAAAAGTCGCATCAATTCAGACTTTCCTCAACACGACCCCTGCCTCGAGATTCGCGTAAGTCTGCTCAAATGTCGTCTAATTTGCAGGCCCCGGAGACTCATCCAACGCGCTCGCAGGCCGTGGTTCTCTATCTTTGCCGTGCTCCATGCGACTCGCATCGCGTGTGCCTACAGGGGCGCCGCCAAAGCTGGTGGATATGACCACAAACTCGGCCGCACGTCCTTGTCCTGCTCCCGTTGCTCCCATGCTCACCGGCTGACTTGCTGGCCCTCAATGACACCATCCCCCCCTTCACCCGGCCTCCCCCTCCCGTTCGCTCCGCCGAATTCGCACCAATAGTGATCCAAGCTGCGCTTGCACCATGTATACTTATCTTTGGAGGCACGACCATCACCGGCGCCCTCATGGGCATCGTCCCCGGCTGGCTCATCTCGCCCATCCCCGTCGCGACTTATGCGTTCGTCCCCTCCGTTCTTCCCTTCGATTCACTGCAGACTTGACATCTTCTCTCGCACTATCCAGCATCATTCCTCTCATCGCCGCCAAGTCTCCAATCGTGCCATTCATCCTCTCGCTCCCCGCCCTCCCCCGCGACCTCTTCTTCTCGTTCGTCGACGGCTTCTCGCGCACCTTTGGCATCACGACCCTCGGCGTCGACTCGGTCCTCTCGCACTCCCACCCTGGCCTCCGCAACTCCCCGTGGTCCATGGTCCTCGTCGCGACCATCGCCGGCGGCGGAGGCGGACTCCTCGTCCCCGCGTTCAGGCTCTTCTCCCCAGAGTGGGGGTTCAACGCGACCCCTCCTTGGGTCACCCATGGGCCAGGAATCGACGTCTGGGGAGCTACCGTCATCGGTTACGTTTATGCGTACGTTTCTGCTTTCTTTCTCCCTCATCTTTCCTTTCCTGTACGCTGATCCACCTCCCCGAACCACACCACACGACGCGTGAACCAACAGGACGCTCATCGACGCGCACCCCTTCTTCCGCCTCCTTCCCAACTACATCTACACCCTCTTCCCCTTCCTCAACTCCATCGTTCACCTCCCCAAGAACTACCTCTCCGCCGCTGGCTCGCAACCCCTCCTGCCCAACAACGAAGCCAAGGTGTACGTGGCTCCTTCCCTCCCCTCCTTCTCTCCTCAAACCTGATCATTCCAACCCACCAAACAGCGCCTGTTCCCTCCTCCTCGCCTCCATGCTCATGACCAAGACCCTCTACCCTTACTTCACTGCGCTCTTCAAGAAGTCGCCCAAGGCCAAGAAGTCGTCGGGAGGATCGACGGCCGTCGCTCCTGTCGGAAAGAGCACCGCTATCGCTCCCGTTAGCACTAACGGCGCTGTCAAGAAGAACAAGGACAAGCCTAAGAAGGCGTAGATGCGCTGAGTAGAAAGCGAAAGTGAGAAGGATATGTGATGGGTGGATGGGGTGTGACATTTGGGAAGTGCCAAGGATGAACGGACGGGGAGTCTTGTGATACACCATGTTACTACACATTTCTACACACCCTTTTTCCTACCTAGTCTACCAGTAAATCGTCTATTCTGATCAATACCAAAAGAAGTTACCAACCCGATTCAACCATTTTTTTTCAGAGGACATCACGAGAGCTGACGTGTCGCACTTTTCGTGGCCTTTAGGGTCCGTTGTTACAGACTGAGGACGTGGTTCGGTGGGCACATTTTGTTGACTAGCTCCATCAGAGTAATGTCTTTCAGGCTTTATTTTTTTTCCTGGGCCTCTCCCCTCGACCTTCGCGCCAGTGTTGAGCTCACAAGTCGAAGGCAGCGGGTGAGCGCCAGGGGGTTGGCAACGGGTGAGGTCCGTCACTGGCTTCAAAGTTCTCTTCTGAACAAGCTTGGCAAGAAAAGGCACCCTCCAAAAAGCAATCCAATTCATTCATGACCACGTTCGGAGTTCCAAAGCTCACGCATACCACTGACCCGCAACAGGGTCGTCGAGCTTCTCCGTCCACGAGAACCCGAGGTGTCCAGGACTGAGAACCCCATACGAGACCTTGCTCGAACGGTCGGCAACGTTATTGACCTTCCCCGCGCACGCTCCATTGACCTCGGCTGAAGGAGGGCTGTTCTGAGCGACAGCGAGGACGGACGAGAGTTCGAGGGGGTTGAACGTCCAGTGTGGCTGGAGGAGCTGGACGCCGATGGAGGCGAGACAGAGGACGAGACAGGCTATGAAGATAATGATCACGGCGGTCCTCTCGCCCTGAGCTCCGATCTTGAACACGGGGATGGTGTACGAAAGCGTCGTGGGAAGGTTGGTGCCCGTGCCGTTGAAAGCGGTGCCTCCGGAACGAGGCGTGATGGCGTTGTAGAGCTTGGTAGCTCCGATCGAGTAGAGATAGTTGCTGGCGGACGCCCACACGTTCTTTTCGTCGAACTTGGTCTGCTGGCTGAAGAGGGACGTGAGGCCTTGGCTGCCGTACGACCCGACGTTGAGCTGCCTGTGGAGCATGAGTGTTGGTAAAGAAGTCTCGTGATGTGTTGAGAGTTCAGTATACCAGGTTCGATAGGTAGTGGTAGCCACAAGGAAGTGGGTGTCGTATGAGGAAGCGGTGACGTATGGTCCCGGAGTCACGACTGCCTGGAGCTGGGTCTCCAAAAACGACACGTGGGCGTGGCTGTGGTAGAGCGTCGTATAGCAATCGTAAAGGGCACGGGTCTGATTCCCCCCTATTGCTTGATAGTGAGGCCCAAGGAAGGTCTTGTACCGCTTACCAGGGTTGAGCAGGAAATACGATGTAATGATGGAAGCGTTCTGGAACCTCGTGTCCTCGGCAGGATCAACCACGCAAAGCTCTTCCAAAGCACGCAGTTAACTACCACAAGAATGAAGAGAGAGTATCTCAACGTACGGCTAGTCACAAAAAAAGTGTTTCCCACTCCCGACTTGTAGGCGGCCGTCTGATTCCGACACTGCAGACGGTCAGGGGACAAGCTCAACAGATACTCTATGAGAGCTGAGCAGGCACATAGCTACTTACTGCACCTCCCAAAGTCCATTCGTCAAAGTCGGTCCCAAGGGCTGTCTGTACAGCGTACCCGGTCGTTGACAGCTCGCATTTGGTTACCGGCAGTAGAGCCGGGGAAGTGTAGTTGACCTCTGAAAACGGAACGACAGTCAGTGACAGGGTAGTGGAAGAGGCCAAAAGAATCAGACTGTTTGATCCGACCGTGGCATTCAAGTTCTGTCATAGCGACGGTGAGCTTTTTCCATACTTTGATCCCTCCATGGAATGGAATCAGACCAGGAATCAGACCAACCCGCACAAAGGACTTCCTATCAGACTTGATCACGCCGTTCTGAATCAGCCCGCCTACACCACCTGGGTAAAGGACGCTGATTCCCCATCCCAGCGGCATTGCGACCTGGTCCACTCGACCGAGCTCTGCGATCATCGGATCAAGCCCGTTGCCGACGCTCGCGGAGAGCGTGATCAGCGCTGCTTCAAAGTCGGATGGTCCAGAGGTGATTTCTAAGTCGTGGGGGGTAAGCATCAGGTGGAAAGGCCAGCGCACAAGTTCCACTCACGTCCCTGCGTACGACAGCGACAAGAAAAGAGAAAGCGATTTAGTTACAAAGCCACGTGGAGAGTGCCTTTCGGGCGGAGTGCCTCATTGCGAGATCAACAAGGATTCATCACGTACGCCAGCAATAGTGTCCTGTAAATTGAGTCCTCCTGCCGGCTCAATGTCGAGCAGGTTGATGGAGTAGTTGTAGTTCGCAGTGCTGGTTGACACTCCGTATACACCGGTGACGGCGGCGGACACTTGATTGATGGCGAGGAAAACTAGAATAGACAGTAGAACTGCAAATGGCATTGTCTTCTTCGTGAGAGGCGCATGGCTTCCGTAGGCGACGAGGGCGGAGTAACGATTGAGCGTGAGGGAACCGCGACGAAGCTGACGTGTCGCCCATGAACGAACTCCGTGAGCGACAGAGAGCCCACACAGCGCACCTAAGATGTGGTAGATAGTATTGAAGAAAATGCATTAGCGCCGAGCGACTCCATGAACGGCTCTAAACAAAAAGTAACAGAGGCTGGAACGACGTACCCGCCAAATTTCCGGCGACGCTGAGTACAGTGTTGTACGTACGCTGGGTGATCTTTGGGTGTACAACATACCCAACCATAGGAAGATACAGTGGGTTTGTGGCGAGATAGACTGTTAGCATTTGCGGATGGTAAGCAGGTTGCCGCTCTTCAGTGCTCTCGGTTGAGTCCGAGCGGTACCGGGTTGGAGATGGCAAACGTACCACTTCCAGCGATAAGAGCAGCAAAGAGAATGGACGTGAAAACTGAGATGAGGACCTTGAGCCTCGACTGCTTCCACTCGGTGAGCGTAACTTGATTTCCGACCGTCGGAAACGCATAATGCCCTGATTCGGGCGATTGACGGTCAGGTTTCATTGTGGCCAACGCAGACGGAGTTGAGTAGGGCACAAGGACGTGAAAGAAAGAGAAGGAGGATGTAAGGAGTAAAGTACGGGACAGCAGAAACCGTAAGCACGGTACATCAGAAACAGGAGCCCTAACGAAGGAATCCAGAAGCTCGGGGAAACGGCGTCCGAGAGTTCACGCGAGCATCTAAGAGCTTTCTTCAAGGCATGAAGACGGTCGAGGTCCAGTCGATTTGGCTTGGCAGCGCTGCGAAAGAGCAGAAAGAACGGTATCACAAAAAACGGTACCGCTTGGCGGTGAGGCTCTGTGATGAATCGCAGATGCACATCCCTGACACCTGCGGGCAATTATGCTGAAAGCGTACTCTCACCATTGAAGCACACTTTTACGGTATGCCCAGCCAAGATGAATGCGCTCAAACCTTACATCACAAGCTGCTCAAAGTCCCCAAGGCCGCGTCCACCATCTCACTCGCCATCACCGCCTCCCCAACGCCAGTGAGCTCCGTCGCTTGTCCTCCTGCAGCTCCCGGACCCAGCACGTCCTCCAAGAGCTTCAAGTTGACAGGATTTGTGTACTCCAAAGCTTTGCTCCTTTGCGACTTGACCTGCTCCAGCTGGTTGACCAGGAAAGCAGCCGACGCGGCGTAGTGACGACGAGCCTGGAAGAACTGGATCGAATGAAGAGCGTGGACGAGGCTGACGGATTGGTATTAGTAGGGAAATCTGTGCTCAACTAGAAAATGACCTACACTTCTAACTCCTCGACCTTGACATCGAACGTGAACAGCGGCGGACCGCCTTGTTCCTCAGTCGGCGTATCTACGATAAACGAGGCCCATTTCGGGACGTCCTCAAAGATGATGGACTGAACGCCCCAGTCAAAGAAGTGCATTGAGCCAACTTCGTCTTCTGCATGCGACAACGGTCCCTAGCACACAGTGATGTGTCAGTTTCGCCGGCGTGGCCTCCAACAAGCGAACCACTCACCTCCCGAGTCCGAAGCAGGCCCACCATCTTACGAGCCGCCGCAAACCCGTCCAATCTTGTCCTCCTTTCGAGGTGCTCCATTCTCTGCCAATACGCCTCATCGTACGGATCCTCTGTCCTCCTCCCTGGGTTCTCGATCGACCAGCGTCGATCCAGCCGTTCTCGTACGATGCGATGAGCGAGGAACGCTTGGACGCAGACTCCGGCGATCAAAGAGCGGACGTAGAGGCGGATGTAGACGATCACCATCAATTGGGCGTTGACGGCAGTGTTGATGACTTCATCGGCGGCGCGCATGAGCGACGTGATCCGTTCGAGGAGTTCTTCGAACGCTGGCTCGTCCAATGGTGCTCGCTGGGCCGGTTCTGTGAGCACCAGTTAATTCAGTTGGGACTCTATTTTTATCTGACGTCAGAAGCTCACTTGTGCGAAAATTCTCTGCCGCAAATCTGGTGCAATCCATGACGTTCTCGAGGAAGGCTGAATAGCAGACGTTGAATAGGTCCCAAGGTTTCATCGTGACGAACACGGGGCCAACAGACTCGCCAGAGAATGGAGAGCGTGAGTTTGGGAACGGTTCAAAGTCCTGCGAGGAGCAGTGGTGGACCGTCAGCGAGGAATCTCCCGAGCCCACCTGGAGACGTGCGCACCGGGATGGAGCGCATCATCTCAATGTCGTCCTCATCGATCGTCAGCCGACTTCCTCCAAAAGCACTGCAGATGCGATCCCGGTAGAGGGTTGTCCATGCAATGGTAGCGTCGATCCCTTCATCGACGCCGAGGAGCTCGTGAACGTGTCCGAGGTAGGCTCGCACGTAAGGCGCGGTGCCCGACGGGTCCAGAACGATGTCTTCTCCTTCCAGACCTAAAAAGCCACAGATATCATCAAACTTTATACTCAGCTCTCTTCAGATAAAGCTCACATTCGATCAGCCGCTCCAAGATGAGGAGCGCGACGATGCCCTCCCGACTTGGTATCCGCAACGTGGCGTTGACGTCCACTCCGGCGATCGCCGCCCGAGTCAAGCTGGCGCACACTTGGGCTCTGTTCTGCCCGCACTGTGGAAGTTCTTCTTCCAGGAAGGTGCCGTTCCCTCCGTCCCAAGTGACGGAGACGCCGGAGCCGACCACGAATGGATTCGATGTTGTCCTGACGGCGAGCGCTGCCATGGCGGAGCAGAGAAGCTAAGAATTGATATGGAGGTCAAAAAAACCGGTTTCATCTGAGAGAGATATGCCTTGCCTGCTCTTGGCCCTGAAGGTTTTCGGGCCTCCGTCCTACGGCGTTGTATGCGGTGAAGAACCTCGTACTCCTGATTAGTGGATCGTTCTGCAAGATAAGCAAGGTTAACACCAGCTTTCCAAGGGGGTGTAGAACAGTTGTCCCATACTGGACCAGCCAAGACTATAGTGGTCCAGGGCGTCAGTAACCAACCGTATCTGGCGGACATCACGACAGCAACAAGCTGCTTACACTCGTTCAGAAGAGAGGTAATGACGGTGCTGTGCAGCTCTGTACACGCCAATCTGTCTGACACAGCAGTCAAAGATAGGATTTCGGCCGGAGGCGAACTGCCAAAGCGACCCCATCAATGTAGCTCTGCGTTGATCGTAAACAAACACTGGCGGCGTACGTGCTCTTGCGTTTCTTCGCCGGCGGTTCTTCTGGAGGAGTAGCTCCGCTCTTGCCATACAAAGCACTGGACGTAGTAGTAAGCTTCCACTCTATCTCGGATTGTCCCAAAGTCGGCACTCACGCGGCCAACTCGAGCCTCGCACCACCACGGTTGATAGGCTTCTTGGGGCGGTCGTTTTGTTGCGGTGCCTGCATTACAAGTCAGCTCCTGAGGTTGTCTCTTCTCATTTGGGGTGTGAACTTACACATGTCAACCCTTTCCCCTCGCAGCGAAGGCAGTGCATCTCCCCAAGTCCATTCAATCGCTTGTCGCATTTCACCTTCCGCTATGGCCCCAGCACCGCATGAGCTCCATTTCCAAGCCCAGGTGCATGTCTCTGCAATTTGTAGACTTACGATACGGCAAGGAGCACACGAGATGACCTTGACAGTGGCCTTGGAAGTCGATGCGTGCCCCCCTCCACTCGACGAAGCCTGAGCGTCATGGCTCATCACCGTCGCCGCCGGAGTGTCGAGGACTTGGATTGAGCCTTCAAAGAGCATTGTTGTGTATATCGACACACTAAGTAGACTGTTGGAAGGAGTCTTGATGGCGGAAAGAGGCAAAGTTGTGCCGATTAGCTCCGCGCTCCGCTTGTTCGGTCCGAGTGCGTGCCGAGCGCCACAATCTGTTCGGCCACGTCACTCCCCTTTCATCCTCTCAGGCGCCAGTGATTGATGTAAAAGGACAGCACTAAATGCATTCTCAAACTTTGACAAACTTGACACTAGCTCTAAGTCGTGCCATCGTAACCAACAAAGCAGACGCCAGCGTACCTCCCCCCGCGAACCACTGTCGTCATATACAAGAGACTGTCAGCACTGCTTTCTCGCTCAAATGAGAGAAAATAGATGAGTTTATAGCACACCATGGCAGGCTTGTAGGCAGAAATTCCTCCCGCCTGTCCTCCTGATGCTTGATAAAGGAACCCGGCGATAGGTCCGCCCGTGAGGTACTGCCCGTGGAATATCTGAGCGATAGGTTCGGTGCCGGCTGGCAGAGGAAGGGAACTCACACCGACAGATCCACAAATCTCAATCCAAGCAAGTCCAGAAGACACCTTCTGGTCGCCCAAAACGTCTGTTGCCAGCGTCGTAAGCAACCTGATACCCTCCTCGTCTGTGGTCCAGCTAGAAAGTAGCGGGACTCACAGCCGCACACACTGGGCAAGAGCGCAAAGAATCCACCTCCGCCGGCACCAGCGAGTGCTGAAAACACCGCAACAGAACCAGGGTTGGTCGAGAAGGGCCAGATAGCGATGATGGCGAGACCCGCTACATAAAGTGACACGGCCAGGCTTGACAATGGTCCGATCGCATCGCCCAGAAGACCTGTCAGATACCAAATCAGCTCAGACGTAAGGCAAGGCACTTCAAGGATGCTTCGAAAATACCCAATACGATCCTTCCCACCGCCGAGCCGAGATTGTAGGCCGCCGTGAGTTGTGCCTGCGTCGTGGTGCTAGGTTACTGTACGCTCCATCGCACCCACTGTTTTGAAAAGACCCACCCCCGTAGTAGTGGAGAAGCCTTGAGAAGCAGCATACTACACAGAGCCTCAGCCATCCCCGTTAATGCGTCTTCAACAGAGAATGCTTACGAGAGGAATGAAGTAAGGCGGGCTACGTGTGGGCGAGATCGGCGAAGTCAGCGCTGTCCATCTGCAGACGAAACGCAAAAAAGATGACTCACACGAACAGCACAAAAGACAAGAAGAAAGTCGAGAGCATAACAATAGAAAACTGGTGTTTCGGGCCTGGTGGCTTCTCTTCGATGGCCGACGCCTGGGTAGTGGACGGTGACGTGTCGTGTCCAACGCTAACGCCTCCATCGCTTTCCCTCCGCTTCCTTGTCGTCGCTTCTTCTGCAGGGTCCTTGAGGAACATAGCGCAGGGAACAAAGATTCCGATTGACACGAAGCCCAGGATCCGGAAGGTCCAGGCGATGCCGTATTGGTCGAGTAGCTTTTGGGTGAGGACGGAGAACGTGGCGCCTCCGATACCACCCCCAGAATCTGAAAATAGGCTGATCTATCGTGTGACTCGCTCTAAAAGGTTCATTTAGAACTTACAAACAATTCCTGTTGCCAGACCTCTGCGTCGGACAAAGTACTTGGCTTGGAGTGGTCCCACCGCCTGCGACAAAGACAAGCAGTAGGAATTTCCTTGAGCCTATTTAGACCCTCCATCGTATTGTCAAATCGTCTGTTGCTCACCATGAAGCACAAAGCGCACCCGGTCCCCACGCACAGCCCCTGGAGCACAAACAATCCTCCGACGGACTCGGTAGCCCACCCACTCACGACCTGTCCAAACGCGATAACACCACCTCCAATAAAGACACCATTCTTGGGTCCGACTTTTGCAATCACGTAGTGCATCGGGAGCGCAAACGCGCTCATGCAGAAGACTGCCAAACCTCCGACGAAGGCGAGCGTGGAGGCTTGGGCGAGTCCGCTGGAGACGAGAGATGTCTGGACGACGCCCCAGGAAAAGATAATGCCCAGGACTGCTCGATAGTAGGCCTTGTCCTTAGAGGAAGGTCGCATGATGTCAATCAGCGGAAAGGCGACGTACAACCAAAAGTAGTGAAGAAACTGGCCACGACGACGACCCAGCCATCTGTAGGACCGACCGTTAGCGTTTGCCACACTAGGAGAGAACAAAGTCTCACAGTAGATGTGGAACGGCAGTTTCCACCGAGCTTTCTTGTCGCGCGCTGCTATGGTCGAACTGGCGGCGGAAACGACGTGAGGAGGGGGGAACGAGTGCTCAAGGGCGGCCGTCGACGTCCTGAGGTCGGCCTCTGCCTCAAACTCGCCAGGTTCTTTCATGGTCGTCGACATTCTTGCTTCAGTCGTGGTCGGAGCGAATGAGGAGTCAACCGCGAGCGGGGCGGCAAGCGCGTTTATCAGTCAGCAATGAATGACACGGCCCTTATCACGCATCGAAGCGTGCCACGTCACGAAGAACTCGGTTTGGTCCTTCGAGAACTGTTCTTCGATTGTCAACCTTACTCACTAAACACAAACTGTACACCGGAGGAAAAGAAAACTCTTGGAGCGGGGATAGAATGAAGAAACCTTTCTGCACAGTGTTTGCGACGAGGGTGGGGGGTATGGAATCGTGTGGGGTCTTTCTCGGGATCGGAAAGATCGAAAAGAGCAAGGAAACGATCTAAATACGAAATGGAGCAGATTGACGTGTAGTGTATGTACGATGAGTGGGGTTTTAAAAGAAGACCTGCGTGGAACAGGGAGCGCGGGTTAGCGATGGGCGCACAAACAAGAGACAGGCAAGGAAGCTCACGTTGGAGACATCATCTTTGCCGAAACCGATGCCGCACGACGGGCACTTGCGCTGGCGGTTGGAAAGGCGAGCGTCAACACACTCGCGACAGAAGAGGTGGCCACAGCGGTTGATGATGACGCCCTTGAAGCGGATCTTGCACGTCGAACACTTGAGCATTTGCTAAAACCAGCATCCAGAGACACGTCAGCTTCCCCAACTTGCTCCTAACCGTCTCAGGAAAGAGAACCAACGCACCGAAAGATCGTCGTTGTGCTGCTGAAGCTCACGAATCTGCGACGACTCGCCCGTGTTGGAAGAGCTCTGCAGCCTCGCCGACTTGAGCTGGCGTTCGACTTTCGAGATGTGTTCCTCAACGCGCTTGCGAGCCGCCTGCTCCGTCTCGGCCTCGGTAATACGCTCGTTGAGGAGTGCCGTGAGCTGTGTAGCCCCAAATGTCACGTATGATCAGCGACGCCCTCCATTTCTCATCATGCGCGCCCGAACGCACCTCGATGATGTGCTTGTCGCTCTGCTCCCTCCTCAGCAAGAGTTCTGCGTTCTCCCTCTTGACCTGAGACAAGCTCTCCTGATGAGCACGGAGGTTCTTGTGGTGCGCGGTGATCTCCTTCTCAGACGCGGCCTAGATGCCCAGAGCACGTCAGCATTCATCCCCTACTCCAAGTCCACAGATACGCACCAGCTGAGCTCCTAGCGAGTGCTGCAAGTCGTTGCTAGCATCGACCGCACGCTGCTGCTTCTCCGCGAGCTTGGTGAGGACGGCGTTTTCTGCCACCAAAGCTTCCTTCTGTCGCATCGTCGAAAAGTATCGGCTCTCGGACTTGGCTTTCTGCAAACCCAAAAAGAACAGCAAGTAAGCACCTCGTCCCCGTAACAACGAAAGATGGAAGAACGAACGTCGGCGTTCAGTCGCTGAACCTTCTCTTCCAAGTTGACGAGGTTGAACACCTTGGAGCTGTTCTGCTCATCCAGCGTCGACCACGCCGTCGAGAGTCGATCGATCTCGCCGTACAGCATGTTCATCGCCTGTTCAACCCAACAGATGTCCCATCAGCTGCCCATCCAGAACCCTCTTCCTCCTCAGAACGGAACATCCTAAACGTACATGATCCTGGCTCTTGACCTGCGCCTCTAGGACTTTCGTCCTCTCCTCGTTCTTCTGCAACTTGTCAACCAACTCCCTGACCTCGACGTTGCCTTCCGGTCCCAGCAAGACTTCGAGCTTCGCAAGACGGTCCTGTGCTTTCGAAAGTTCAAGGCGAGCGTCTGTTTCAGACTGTTGGATCGACTCGGCGCTGCCGCTGGCGGAGGCGTAGGTTCGGAGCTGGTCGCGAAGAAGGAGAAGGAGCTCCTCGGCCGATCTGGAGAGAGAAATAGAAACGAGTCAATAACATAGCACGTGAGCCTTCAAGGAGGTTACGGGACACTGACTTAAGACGTGTTTGCAGGTCGTTGACGATGTCGGCCTCCTCAGTCGAAGCGTAGAGGTCCACCGTGGCTGAGTCGCCCCTGGCCGCCGCGATCTGCATCTTCAATCTCTTGACTTCACTCGAGTACGCCTGAATCCGTTCCTACAACAGAAGAACCACCCTCGCGTCAGCTACCTCCTTCCCTCGCCAGTTCTTCAACCAAACCCAGATCCGCTGAACGCACCTCACGCGACTGAGCGAGCGTCTTGAGCTGATCCAGGTTCTTGATCTTCTCGTTCTCCTTCGCACGGAACTCTGCCGCCTCTGAGCGCAAATCCTCCCGCTGTGCCCGAATCCTCGTCAAGTCGCTCTCCTTCGCCAGTAGCCTCTTCTGGATCTCATCAACCTGCTCCTCCGTTTCTCGCTGTTGTCCGTCATCCGAAAGATCAGCTTATTGTCGTCACATAGGGCATGGAGAGTAAGGTCATAGAAGACAACGCACGTTGATTTTCTTCCTGAAACCGTCCTGCAGCTCACGCAACCCATTCGCTTCTTGCGTGACCTTCTCCAGCTCGACCCTCCTCACATCCGCATCGGCCGTGAGGTACTGCACATGCGACTGAAGCGTCCTGAACGGTACCGAGTCAAGCACCATCTCTTCTGTCGGTGAGCTCAACTGAAGAGAGAACAGAAAAGGTCAGCCTCCCTTTCCTGACGTTCCTTCGCCCACAGCGCAAGGATAGACGCGGAACGAACCTTCGACCTCAAGCTATCCAAATCGCTCTTCAACGCAATCCTCTCCGTCCGGAGCTCGTCCAACTCTTTCAGACGGCCCTCCGCAAGGCGTCTCAGTTCGTCCAGCAGCTCGCCCGTCTCTCCCGTCACTACTCCCCCACTCGGCCCCTCTGCTGCTGGCGACTTTGGATGCGGAGAGGTACCCTGCGGAATGCGAGAAAGAGCGAAGTAGGCGCGTCAGTGTCTCTGAACTGCCACACATCCTCATCGCGGCGCCCCCTCCAACATCAGGCGATCCACCTCCGACAGCAAAGGCAAACCAAACCAGTACTCACATTGACCATCTTTTCGACTGAAGCAGCACCCACAGCACCCGCCACTGGTCGTCCCTCAACCATCGCCACCGTCTTGCTCTTCAGCCTGTCAATCTTCTTCTCGGCCTTTCTCAACTCCTCGAGCGTCTCCTCGAGTTGAGCAACGGTAGCTTCGTGGGATGCTCGTAGAAGTCGGAGAGATTCCTGAGACTTGAGCGACTGCGTTTGGAAGAAAGGGAGAATCAGGGTGGGATTCAAACGCGTCTCGAGGCACAGACGGCCAGTGGGGGAGTGCGGAGGTAGGAACGGGAAACGCAGAACGCACCTCCTCAAGTATCACTCGGCAACTTTCCTGGAGCTTCTCACTCGCCCCAGCAGCAGCACTACTCGTTGGGTGGAGCTGCTCTAGTCTCCCCAAAAGCGCTTTCGTCGCCGCGCTCCTTTGTGCGAGCGCCTCGGAGAGTTCTTCGTCCGTCAAGGATGGGTCTGAGACGGATGGTGATGAGGCTGGTTCGTTACATAGGGGTGGATTGATTCAGCTTGAGGTAGAATGGAATTAGTAACGAGGTAGGACGAACCGGAGTGATGCGAATGGCCGTTGGAGGTCGAGGTTGATGGGAGCAGGAGGTCGGCTTCGCGAACGAGCTACATATGAATCGTTGTGTCGGATGACGAACGAGAGAATAGGTAAGCACAAGGCGATGTCAGTCTTTCACTCCATCACCCCAATCCTGCCTCATCACTCGCAACTGTGCGCGCGCCCTTTTGACGAACGCAAACACAATACGACCGCAGCGGAGATCAACGGGACTAACCAGGTTCCAGCTAATATCAACGGCTGCCAATCTCGCGTCCGCCTTCTTGCGCTCTTGCTCGAGTTTGTCGATTGTCGCCTGTGCGCGCTCAAACTTGCGACGGTACTCTTGCATCTCGCGCCAGATGGCTTCCTTGCGAAAGTTCTGGTGACGAGATCATCAAGACGATGTAGTTTGAGAAAACGGGGAGCGTGCGCGTAAAGGTAGAAGGGGTGTCGCGTGCGAGGAGAAAGATTGAATCGTTAGCGAAGCTGTTCTTCACGAACCCGTCGCGCTCTCGCGCAAGTCGCTAGACGACGAAACAGGGACTGACCTCGAGATCGTGGTCCTGTGTCGGACCATCGCCATCATCGTCCGAAGTGGGTTCGGAAGGCGAGGGTCTGTTGGACAGGGACGGCGGGTGCGAGTTGACGCGCTGCTTTTTCGCTGCGACGGCGGGCGAGGACGAGGTCGAGTCGTCCGGGACTCGTTTGTGCGGGAGGAGGCCGTTCATGCTCGACTAGTTCCCGTCTCTACGGCGTCGGTGCGAACGCAACGCTGTGGCGAGAGGCGAGAGGAGTGGCAAGGGGGAGGGCGAGCGTTGGAGGAGCTGAAGCGGGCGTTGCCGCGAGCTGGGAGGCAGCGACGACGGGGCGGGCGGGGGGAGGTGCAGGAAGGAAGCTATTCACAAGCAGCAGGAGCAAGCCGAAGAAAAGTAGTGCGAAAAGTGCGAAAAGTCGTGCGAGAAAGTGAAGGAAGGCCTGCGTCGTCGCGCCCTTTGGTTGCAGCCCGAAAGTCAGTCCCGATTGTGTGCCCCCGATTTGTCGGGGTGACCACGCCCTTGGGCTTCGCCTCGCAGGCTCGGGCAGGGCTGGATTTCTACCACGATCGACATCTCTTTGACTAGAAATGTCGGCCGCACAGTCCTCGACGACGACGACGCCAGCCGGAGCAGGAGGAGCAGCGGGCCAGCCCCCGTTCTACCAGCTCTACCGCAAGTCGTCGTACGTCTCGTTGCGCGTCCGCCTCTGGCTCGTGCTCCTCGCTCACTCGAGTATGTGTAGATTGGGCAACGCCCTGTTCGAATCGCTCGACGAGCTCATCCAGAGCGGTCACATCAACCCCCAGCTCGCGGTCAAGGTGCTGAACCAGGTTAGCCCCAGCCCCATCCTCAGGTCGTCATGACTTGAGCTGATCGAGGAGCGCACCTCGCGAATCCGCCACCAGTTCGACAAGGCCGCGTCCCTCACCCTCGCGTCCCAACTCAAAACGAAATGCTCCGCAAAGGGCAAGATGTCGACATACCGTCTCGTCGACGACGTGCGTCCCTCCCGCCTGACTGCCATGACTTGGACGCCTCACACGAGCTGACCTTCCTTCCCTCTCGCAAACTCGCAGGTCTGGACCTTCGTGCTCAACAACCCTACATTCAAGCTCGACAACAACTCTGAGACTGTAGGACCCTTGCCGGGCAAGTGCAAAATAGTCGCCTGCAAATCTACAGAGGGGGGAAAATGAGCAAGGAGGGCTTTGATGCGGATGGTGAGGAGAGTTTGTGGGGTGGTATGTTCATGTTTTGTATTTCCACTTGTGTTAACACGTATCATTTGATCTACTCCTTCTGGGCGAGCGCGTGGAGAGGTGGGAAGGGGGTGGCGAAGGCGAGGTAGTCTGTGGCATGGGGATGAATCGGACTTGCTGCTTCGGCGGCACAGGCTCATGTGGTGGTGCTGATTGTAAGGCTGCTACAGCTGGCTCGAGTGACGACAGGAAGGGTCGATCATGTGTTCGCGGCGCAGGTACGGGACACGCTGGACGGAAAGGGTGTGGGCTTCGCGTTTTAGGAGGCCAGCAACGGCGCAGATGCGGGACATTCGGGCTCTCTGCTTGAGAAAGGCAAACTGTCACGGTCGAGAAGAAGGAAGGGCATGGGGCACTTCGAGTGACGTGGCGTCGCTCTGCGCTGAGCCGTTTCATCAAGCCGCTAGTACTAATCGGCGAGACCTACTGTCACGAACTTCTAGACACAAACAAACTATGAACAAGGTCATGCTGGCGAAATGCTCACTCCTGGATGTTCAACCTCATCACCTCCTCCTCCACCTCCCCCTCCGCCGCCTTCTTCCGATCCATCTCCCTCCTCTCCTTCCTCCTCCAAACCTGCCCAACAAACTGCCACGACCCATCCGACTTCCACCACCTACTTCTTTCATTCCGACGGAGCAAGTCATCGCGAAACCTCCTCGGCTCCAACTCGTCCGTGTCCTCCACGCGAAGCGTCGTGTTGACGTGTGGGAACTCGACTCCCGCAAGACCGTTCGAGGGCAGCGAACGAAGGAGCGTTGGAGCGAGAGCAGCGGGGGAGCTGTAATGGGTCGGGTGTGAACGTTCTGTCGATGATGCTGAGGGGGAGGGGGCGATCGAGATCGACACGTTGCCAGAATGAGTGAACGTCTTCTTGTCCGGCTCGCTCTCTTCGCCAAGGAAGAGCGTCTGTTGGTAAGACTGGCTCCACAAGCTGTCGTCTTTGAGGTCGTCTGGCTCCGTGGCGTGCGTGGATGGGTGGGAGCAGAGTTGCGAGGTCTGAAGCTTGATGTGGAGGTACGAGACGAGGGACGCGAAAGTGCCGTTGAAGGAGGGGAGCATGTCGGCGGGGCTGGATGGGGTCGTCAGGTTTGGTTGTAGATCGCATTGAGAAGAAAGAAGACTCACATCGTCAGATTAACCAGAACGCTCTGCACGTCCAGATCCTGCAACTTCGTCTCCTGCCCAAACGGACTTCTCGACCTCCTTGGAAAATCCAACACTGGCTGCCTGTTCTTTTTCTTCTCCCTTGCCTCCTCTGCCTCTTCAGCCGTACTCTTCGCTTCTTTACTCCTCTTCTCTAGCGCTGGTTGACGTCTGGACGAGAGGAAAGCGGTGTTGTCATCGCGCAGCAGGTGCGACCGGGTATCAGGATCGGACGCGTGGCGAGCTGCCCACGTCTTTTCCGTGATGGTGGCAGGCTCGATGGTGATTGAAGTGGGCCTCTGAGCAGTAGAATTGTGGCGAGTAATTGTGGTGTTGAGCCAAAGTTGGGAGCCTGGCAGCCGTCAGATTTCGTCAACAAAGTGTCGTGGAAGGGAAAAGGACGGATGGACGCGGACCTTGGAAGAACGCCTGCCCAACGGGAAGTTCAATCTCGACAGTAAACCTAGTTTGGTTGTCTCTGGTCTGAAAACCAAACATTCTCAGCTTTTTATGGTTCGCAACTTAAGCAAACCGGTGCTCACACAGTTGTCCGACCGGGGGCTGTCAAAAGGATGAGTTTGATCCCATAGGTAGCTCGTAGAAGATACGGAGTTCTGAGAAGGGATTTCCCGTGGTGACTCCGGGAGGAACACAGTGTGTCCTGCCGAGTACTCGAGTATAGTCCCCTAGAAAAGCAACACGTCAGCGTGTCGTGCTCAGCGGCTAAACGGTCAACGGCTTACGTTTCTGAGGCTAAGTAGGAACCGATAGCTTAAGTCGCGCTCCTGAGAAGCGAAGGAACCCTGGTACCCGCAGTAGCGTCAATGACCTGAGAGTGGTCAAATGGAAGCACTTAGGCAACTCACCTGCTGATCTCCGAAGTAAATGATGTCGCCATCGTCGACCGAAGGAGGTAGCTACCGGTAAGGCAAGGCAGATGTTACCACCTGACGATCAGCCCGTGTGAGACTATGAAGGCTCACATTCACGTTCGGGACAGCAACAGCAAATGACCGGACTGATTCGAGAGGAAGTGACGTGTTGGGAGCTGGTGCGAGAAAGATTCAGCGGTTTGAGCAGGCTGAAGGACGGGAATGCTAAACTCACCAACGGATTGATCGTCCAGAGTGACTTTTGAATCAAACACGACGCGCTCCTTCCCTCCGACGACCCACAGGGCAGGTTCGCTCATCTGCCTGTCTTAAAATAGCACGCATGCCGTTTCAGCGCAAAACAGCGTCGTGGTCGCACAAGCCAGACTCTGCCACTCACTAAATTCTTCCATCTCGAGCTGGAAGGGGTCACGCCAGATGGCGTGGCCAACTTCGAAGATCCCCGACTGAAACCCGGGGCCTCTGTGCCCGTGCCGGGTGTCGTTCCACTGAGGCCTAGACGGCACGGTGACGTTTGGTGCTCTAGATAGTCAAAAGCATGATAAGTCGTCAAGTCATCCAGAAGAAGAACGGTTACGCCAGCTTACGCAATGCGATAGACGGATCGCTCACGAAGCCTGAGCGCCACCTCCCACTTGACCACCTCGGCACACGCGGTTCCGTTCATGATGAGACGGGCGTCGGCAGTTGAGAGGAGGTTGGGCGTGAGGTCTGGAGCTCGAACCCACGCCCTGACATCGCAAGGCCACGGTTCGGGGGGCGTGGCTTCCATAGGAACCTCAACGATGTCTATCTCCTGCGGCAGGCCAGGGGGAGGCACCGTGGCCGCTCCAGCGAGCAAGGCGGTGCTACCGAATAGGACGAGGACACGGAACAACCCTTGTCCTATCATTCTTGAAACTTTGTTTGGGCGAAGTTAGAGGAAGAGGCAGGAGTGAGAAGGAGACAAACGAGCATGACTCCAGCGTCCACTCAGCCCTGGGGCCGCCCGTCAGGGTCCCGCAGCGCGCTCCGGGGTAGTGGATCACTGGGTCCGGAGGTTGTGGAGTCACGTTCTGTTCTGATGAGACAAGCAACGCAAAGTGAAGATACACAACAAGGAGATTCTGCACATCTGCTGTCGGCCAAGACTACCCTACCAGTCGACGTGCGCTCTCTCGTGCACGTGGCGCCGACACTGTCCTCCTCCCACCTTTACGCACCTCCATGACCCCACTCCATCCCAGTAACACCCATATCCCACTGCTGCATGCCCATCCCTTCCTGTACTCCACCTTCAACCCGCGTAACCTGACTAATAAACACCTCCAACTCCTCCGGCGACAACTCCGTCGGCGACGGCCCCGTTTGCAGCTGAGGCGGAGGCTGCGGCAATGCCTGAGTCGCTGGTCGGACAGTACTCCCTCCTGTACCAACCCCAAACTGTGCCTCCCATACACGCTGACGACGCTCGAGTGCTTCAATCTCGCTTTGGACTCGTGGGATGCCGCGAGAGAGGCGCGGGTAGCTCCACCCGATGCCGTGCAGGACGACGAGGAGGCTGAGATGCAAGGGAAATAAAAGGTCAAATCTGACCCTAGTAGATTGAATGATGAAAGCAAGCAACTCACTCGTTCAAAGCGGCGTGCTTGACAGCAAAGGTGTAGCCCAGAGTCGCATCGCCTCCGTCTTCCGTCGCCACCGTGTCGAGAATCAAGTCCAGGAAGATTGGCATTCGAGGGAGGTTGAGTCGTGCTGTCCACAGCGTTGCTAGAAAGAAGGAAGTGAGAGTGAGCAGAATGGTGAGAAGATGGGGAAGAGGTAAGAGGGACTCACCAAAGTCCGTCTGCGTCGTTACACTCAACGCTTCCAACGCCGCTTCGAGCGCTCTCTTGCCTGTTTAGCCGCGATGTTAGTGTTCAACTCCACAGAAGACAGCAATAAACAGGCCTCACGCGTGAGGGAGTAAAGCTCCTGTAGCCGTAGCTGGTAGGCTACATCTCCGTCTGGCGTGAGTCCACGTTGCTCCAGCCGGGTCTTGATGGTTTGGTGGAGGAGGAGGACCAGCGAGCACCAGTAGATCTGCAACGAAGCGCTGAAGACATCTGGAAGTCACCAAAAAAACCTGGTTAGATCTCGATCCCATCTTTGCGCAGAAAGACAAAGGCAACGGACGAGGCTCAGATTGAGCTCCTGCGACTGGCTTCGGGAGCGTCTCGCGCGCTCTGACGATGAAAGGGACGGCCTACGGGGGGTTTGCGTCAGTCTATCGCCCAGTGTTCAGTTCCTAAAAGTACCAATGCACCTTCAACGCGTTATCCAACTCCACCAGCACCTGCTGGAACACCGCCTCGTCCAGCGGCTCCCTTCTCGCGTGTATCGAAGTGATCTTGTAAGCGATCTTTCTCGCGATGAGCGAGAGG
>JALBUQ010000093.1:0-96612 GCA_024364755.1 Pseudohyphozyma bogoriensis
AAAAGGAAGAAAAGGAAACCCACCGAACGTCTTGAACCCCTCCCCCTTGTGCCACTTGCCCGTATCCAACTCGCACCATTCCAACCCCTCCTCGCCATCATTGGCGATGGCGGGGAGGTACACGACCCTCGTCGTCGCGCCCTTCTCCGTGACGGGAGCGACGAGGACCTTGTCACCAAAGATGAACTCCTCGTCGAGTTTGAGCGTGTTGATGTCGTCCGAGTGGTACCAGAGGAGGGGCTACACGACGCGCGGGGGTGGGTCAGCAACTCCGGTTGGAAAGACTGAATGCGACCCCGCCCAAAAAAGGAAGACAAACCTTGTGAAGAGGCCAAGCCCTACGGTGGTAGTGCGAGACGTAGAACGAGTAGAAGGTCGGCGCGAGGCGGTACCGGAGCGCGAGGACGTCCTGGAGGATCTTTGTGATCTCGGGCGTGTCGTTGTACATCCACATCGTCGTGGAGATCTATTTTGAAAGAGTCGGAATACTATGAGCCTTCGTACGCGGAAAAACGATACGAGTGAGAAATGTTGAACACTTACCTCTTTCCACGAGTGCTGTAGGGCCACGGTGTCGAGCGTCAGCAACCAGCGTTCCCCAAATCGGACATGGTGCTCAAAGGAAAGGAAAAGAAAACGCACGACAGTGAACCTCGAGTGCCAAGCCCCATTCTGGCACCACCTCACCAACAACTCGGGACTAGGATGGTGCTTGCCCGCGAACCCTCCCTATTTGTACCCAACCAAACATCGTCAGCGCCAATTGCCGGCCACCAGAACGCCTCCTCCCCCAAAGAACAACAACAAAAAACTGAACAACAAAAGAAAGAAAGGCAAAACGCACGATATCATGACCATACAACCCCGGTCCAAAGCTCAACCCGACGCTCAACGTCATCTTGGTGCCATACTTCAACGCTTGCCACGTCGTCGAATTGTCGCCGCTCCACGACGCATGCGCGTACGCCTGGATCCCCGGGACTCCCGAACGCGAGACGATGACGGGACGGTCGTCAGGACGGGCGGTGAGGACCGCTTCGTACGTCGCCTGTGTTTTCGAGAGAAGTGAAAAAGGTGTGCACCACGTCAGCCCTTCCTTTTTCCTCCTTGCCTTCGGGAAAGGAAAAAAGAAAGAACGCACCCTAGCCATGCCCATCGTGTTGATCGCCTTGCCGACGCTCCCGACCGTCGTTTTCCCACCGTTCCATCCAGCCCGCTTCTCGACGTTCGCTCCGACCTCGCCTCCAAACGCGTCGTACATGCCAATCTCACCAGCGAACGTCGCATCGTCGTCGACCATGCCCGCCATCTCGTTGTTGTCGATCCTGGGAGAGGGGAGGGGTCAGGAATGAAAGAGAAGGAGGAGGAGAGAGAGAGGAGATGGACGAACCACATGCCCGTAAGGCCCTTGTTGATGAGCTGCTCGACGATCGCGTCCTTCCACCACTTGGATCCCGCCTTGGAAGACTGTGTGCGAACACCGCCGGGGGGCTTTTGTCAGTCAAAAGTTTCTGTATTTCTCAACATCAAAAGAAAGGGGTAGCGGAGCTTACGAAATCAAAGTACCTCCCCAACTTGTGGCTCGCGAACCCACTCCCCCACACCAACATCTTGGCACTGCCCCCCTCCGTACTCCTCGTCCTATCGCCTCTCACCTCATCCTCCTCAGCGGCTCCAACAAACGCTTTGACTTGTTCCGCTGAATCGACCATAGGGTGAACGTCGAGCAACCAAGGCTTGATGTTGACGATGACTTGGACTTCGAGGTCCGTTTCGACGATGCGACCGAATTCGGCGGGGGTCGGGTACCGAGAGAGGTTCCACGAAAAGTAGTTCCTGTCGTCCGTGTCTTCCGCTGTAGATATTCAATAGAAAGGAGGGAGCGAAAACTCGTATCAGCACCTTTCTCCCTCGCGATCAAAGAAAAGGAGAGAGAGGACTGACCCTGACACCACCCACTACTCAAATACAGTCCATCAACTGGAAAGCCTTCCTTCCTCGAATCGTTCAAGAACCCAATCACCGCTTCCTGGGCTTTCGGGTCTGCCGCGAGTGCCAACGAGCTGGAGAGGTACCCGAACTGGGAGAGAGGCGGGAGGACGGGCGAAGCGGCGAACGAGCCTGATGACGTGGAGGGGGAGAGGAGGGAGGCGTATTCGGTGAGGATGGAGGGGAGGGTGCCGTCGCCTGTTAGGACGTAGTAGTCGAGCTGTGGTGAAGATAGTTTGTTTTAGTTATCAGATGAATGGGGAGGAAGAGGAGGAGGCGTACGGGACCCGAGGCGGCTTTGTAGGACTTGAAGCACCCGAAGAGGACGTCGTGCTCCGTCGCTGGTCGGGCAGAAAACGGTGGGGGCAAGTCAGTTCCTGGGAGTGTATTTTACAGAGGAAATAGGAACGCACCCATGTCAAAGACGGAGTCGGCGAGGCTGTTGTAGTACACGCCAAACCACTTTCTCGTCTTCTTGTTGTAGACCGTATAAAACGGCGACAGCTTGTACAACGGGTCACCTACAACATCCCAGCCAGCCTCATCAGCTCTTCCCTCTTCTCTTTCAAACCCTCACCAAATAAAAGAACGCCAACTCACCCTCAGTCCAGGAATAGTTCAACCCGTCCCTCCCCTCCATGGTGAACCTCTTGCCGCTCTTCTCCATCGTGCCCCTACTCTCTCCAAACCCATACGTGAACTCGTTCCTCTCTGGATGAGTCCACACCTCTCCGTCCTTGAGCGCGGTGTACTCGTCCTCGTCGACTGGGAGCCAGTTCTCGACTTCGACCTGTGGATGCGCATCGGGGTTTTAGTGGCGGGCGGGATGGGAAAAAGAGAAAGAGGAGAGGGAGAGAGACGGACGTAGTGAGTGACTGCACCGGTTTTGGCGTCCCAGCAGTACGCTCGGGTCTTGCAGTCGGCGAGGAACGAGTCGGACGCTGCTTCGCTTCCGTCGTTGCGGAACCAGGACAGGCGCGGGCAGCCTTCCGAGAGGTCGACGTCGATCGTGAGGGATTTGGTCGTGAGCTTGAACGAGCCGTTGGTTTCCTAGAATGCATTGTAGAGAAAGAAGGGAGCAATAGTGTCAGTGTTCCCATCCTGTCAACGCGACACACACACCACAGACCACACGTGCGCGCTCGCTCACCTTGACGTCCCCAACGTGACTCTCCTCAAACACGACTCCCTCGCCATTGACCTTCTTCTGATGTTTCTCTGGAGGGGTATGCACAACCCTCACGACCGAATCCGTCACGGCGTGCACGGCGAACGCGTTGCCTTCGGGATTCTCGAGGTTGAGGGATGCCGACCCGGAGGCAGGCGAGAACGAGTGCGCGATCAGCGTGCGTGGCATCCTCTTTCTTCTTTCTGTGGTGGGAAAAGGGGATAGAGGAAGAGAAAGAGAGAGAGGAAAAGTGGGGGGAAACGACTGGAGAAAAGGATGGGGCCACGGGGCGGGGTGGAGGGGCGCGTCCGGCAGAGGGTCCCGTTCAGAGAGTGGGGGAGGCCGCCCACGCCCAGAAGTGGGACCCTGAGTGTATGCGTGTGGCAAAGCGGGGAGGAATCGCGGGCGGGGGGGGGGGGGGGGGGGGGGGGGGGGGGGGGAAGGTCACGTCGTCGAGGAGCTGGGGTTGCAAGGCGAGAAAAACGTAGACTCGTTATGTGCAGGTGAGTGGGTTGAGAAACGAAGCCCGAAACGGGGTAGGTCGCGGTGAGCGAGCGACCACGTGGGTGTTTGGTGCCGTTTGTTTCGTTGTTGCCGGCACAGAGGACACGGGCTCGGCAAGACGCGGGCCACTTCGATGCCCCTGCTATTTGTGCTTAGGACAATTTACAGCAGGCCCCTTACGGTATGGAGCAGCACCGCCCGCCCCGCGCCCAGTCGTGAGCCTTCAAGGTCAGGCCTGGGCAGCGGTGTCCACGTCCTCTTACGGGCACGCCTCCTCCCTCATCCTCTCCTGACGGCACTTTCACCCAGAAAATCCTTCAGAAACACAACATTTTTTCTTGAGCTTAGTGGCTTGGGCGACTGGTTGCATGTCAGGTTGGCGAAGGGAGAACACGTGGTGCCTTCCTTCGGTGGTGAGACTCGTTGACGCCTGGGTGTTGACAATCACCCGACAGACCATTTATTGGTTTCCTCCTTAAATTTGTCACTGATTGTTGTGGCTCAACATCCAGTGACAGAAACGCAACGCTCTACTAGACGATGGGCGCATCTCTCCCCCGACGCAGACGAGCTTCCTTCCGACCAAGTCCTCCCTTCGAGCACTCGAACCGTCAACAACGAGCTCATTCGAGAATGAAGTCTCAAACAGGTTGATTTCCAACCCGCCCGAGCTGACTTTTGTAGCGCGAGCGAAACTCCCGCACCTCATTCTCGCTGCGTATCATCCCCTCGCCTGTGTTGAACAGATCCATTCCCATCACTGCTTCCCGCCTTCCAAATCTGGCATCCTCCTGACCTTCCTCCCCTCGTTCCTCGCATGGTCAATCAACTCGCCCAAGATCCAACTACTCCTCCACGGTTCCGGCGCCGTCGCCTTGTCCGTCACGTAGTAGTAAATCGACCAATCCGGCAACGTCATGAACTAGTGGCCCAAAAGTCGGGAATTAGGTTCGAAATGGAAAAAAAGGGAAAGGAAAAGGGAAAGGGAAAGGGGAGACCACTCACGCGATCAAACTCCCTCAGCTGCGCCTCGTCCAACCCGCCCAACTTGTCGCCCGTCGCCCAAGTGCTCAAGATCAGATCCATCTCCAAGATCCCTCTCTTCCTACTCTCGTACACCAACCGCTTCCTCAACTTTTCGACCGGTTCGCCGTCCCTCCCCTCCGGGTGAGGCGCGGCCATGAGTTGGTCCATGGTCGCGTAGGGCGAGGTGGAGGGGAGTCGGGCGAGTGGAGGTGGTCGGAGTGACCACGGGTCCGTGGGAGTGACGGGGGGAGGGTCGCGCAGGAGGGCCGGGTGGGTGAGGTGCGATTCGGCGCGAGGGGGTTTGTTGGTGGTCGAGTAGTGGGCTACGGCTGGGCGCAGGAGGAGGAGGGAAGAGCGCGAGGAGGACGAGGCGACGACGCGATGGATCATCGTCATTCTCTTTTTGGTTATTGTATTTGGTAAAAAGTGTGGCGAAGTGCGACGAAGAAAGATGAGGATGGCGAAAGGCAAGGAAAGCGGAGGATCGCGGGATCTCGAACGAAGCGCGCCCAAGTTTTGGGATGGGCGACGCCACTCTGAGTCTCGGCATTGTGGGCTTCTGACCATCATCCCTCTCGAGTTCCACAACTCTCTCTATCTATATTTTCCACACTCTCGTCAACACAAATGCCCCCTCGCCTCCCTCTCCGCCCTTTGACCTCCCTCCTCCGACTCTCACCTCCCTCCCCTTCGCTCCCCCGCCGAACCCCAAGCCTCGCACGAGCGTCACCTCTCTCGTCCCTCTACTCGACCTCGTCCCCCCTCCCAACCCTCGGCACCACGTGTCCAACCTGCCACTCCACCCTCCACTCCACCCCTCTCACCCCACTCTGCCCCTCCCCCTCTTGCTCCTCCCTCCTCCCCCCTCCTCCCCCCTCCACGACACACTTCTCTCTCCTCTCCCTCGGTCCCCCGACTTTCACGCCCAACAAGACCGACCTCAAACGCGCGTTCCTCGGGTTCCAACAAAAAGTTCATCCCGATTTGTTTGGCGCCAAGGGCGAACAAGAGGAGTGGGCCGCGAGGTGGAGCGCGAGGGTCAACGAGGCGTACAAAGTCCTGTCCGACGACCTCGCCAGAGGCGAATACCTCGTTCGTTTCCCCCTTCCCCTTCCTTCTTCTTTCCTTCTATCCCTAACCCAAAGCCTGAGAGCACAGCTCTCCCTGCAAGGCCTCCAAGTCGGCGAAGCCGAGTCGACCGCGGACCCAGCCCTCCTCCTCCACATCATGGAAACGAGAGAAGCGTTGGAAGACTCGTCCTCGCCTCAAGAGGTCCAACAAATCAGGGACGACAACCTCGGTTCCGTCCCCCTTTTCCCTCTCTTTTCCCACGTACACCTCGGCTAACTAGAGGGGGACAGACCGGATGCGAGAAACGACCTCGCGCCTGACCCAAGCGTTTGAAGGACAAGATTGGGACAAGGCGAAAGAAGGGGTCGTGGAACTGAGGTATTTGAGGAACTTGGAGGACGTGTGTCGGGAGTGGAACGAAGGAGGGAGGAACGAGGTGCAGCATTGAGTGTCTTGAGGTGTTGTGTTGAGCGACAGGAGAGGGGGGGGGGGGGGGGGGGGAGGGGGTAATTTATAGCCATGGTCGAGACTAATGGAAAAGAGCGGTCTGTTGTTGAGCAGAATTTCTGCCGACGGAGTGCGGATCAAAGAGCAGAAGAGAGAAAAAAGCAGCCACGTCAGCTCGTACCCGCGATTCGTTTTCCTGAAACCTTCTCCCTAACAAACGCGGCAAACATCCATCCTCGTTCAGGAAAAAAGAAAACTATCGAGAAAGAAACAAAACAGTGTTTTTTCATGCAACTTTCCTCCTCTTTCCCCCTCCTTCTTTCCTATCTACAACCCAACCCACCCCCCAATTGCCCCCCCCCCCCCCCTTTAAAACTCAAACTTCAAGCTAATCTTCGGCTGTTCCCTCTTCTCCTCCCTCGCCCCACTCCCACCCCCAACCGTCCTCCTAATACTACTCTCCAACACCCTCCTCTGTTCCTCCCCCAGTGCAGCATTCGCTTCCTTGAAATTGACGGAAAAGGACGAAGCGAGCGAGACGAGGTGCGAGATCGCTAGAGCGTGACAAGGGGGTGGGGTGGACGACGAGGGGGAGAGGAGGAGGATAAGGACGGGGAGGAGGATCGAGAGGGATTGAGTGCCTGTCGAAGAGCGAAACCCCTAATCAGTTCGCGCGTCTTTTCCCTCACCACGAGAAAAGAGGAAAACGCACGATGTCCCTCCGGAACACCACTCAACACCCCAACGAACGCTTTCAACACTTCGGCCAATCCCACCAACCTAGGATCACCACTCTGGTAATCCTCCTCCGCGGCTCTCGCGATGAACTCGATCACGCCTGGCAAGAGTTGTCCGACGCAGAACTGGACGACGCCGGACCCTCGAGCGGCGGCAGTGAGGAGCGAGGTCAGGCAATGGAGTGCGATCGTCGACGTCTGGGCGTTAGTTCCATCAAAAGTTGTCAGAATTGATATTTGTTGGAAATAGGCGCTCTCTCGAGAGGGAGGGAGGAAACGAACCTCATCGGAAGGAGCGAGCGCGGTTTGGGTGATGAGGAAACACGCGCGCTCGACGGCCGCTTGACCGATCTTGACCGTCGATGGGAGACCAGTGAGGAGGAGGACGGAAGCGAGGAGGTTGTTCTTCGTTTTGAGGGACGCTGACACGCCTCTTCGACCCCTGTTCACGCGGGAAGAAGAGAAGAGCAGGCGTCAGCCTGAGATCCACCGGAGGGGGAAAAAAAAAAAACAGAACGCACCTCATGTCATCAACGTTCTGGAGACAAGCCGAGAGCATGCCATTAAGGACTTTCGGGAGGATGACGAGCGTGCCGTTCCGGAAGTGGAACGCCCTGTCGCAAAGCGTCTTGAGGACCGGCAACGTCGGGCCAACGAGGTCGACTTCCGTCTTCTCGTCCTTGAGGAGTTCTGCGTGCCGACAGCGGGTGAGTTTGGTTTTTGGAAGAGAAGGAGGGGAGGAAAGAAAGCGGACGAGAGTAAAAGTGGAAGGCGACGCTGTAGAGCTCCTCGCGCATTGGCGGGGGGTAGATGTCCGCGAGGTCGGCGAACGAGCTGAAGGCGGATTTGATGAGCGCGACGTGCGCGGCTGAAGTCGCTGGGAGTGCTGTAGGAAACAAGTCAGTCAATCTACCAAATGGTTTCGTACCGAGATAAGGACGAACGTCGAGATCCCGACGTGGCTGACGAAGGGACTGCTTCTCTGAGGACACAAGTCGCGACGCGAAGACACTGGATCATCTTCGAGTCGGTCGCTAGTGATGCTCCTCCTCCAACAACTTTCCCGTTTGTGCTGAAAAGTAGAATAATCAGAATCGATTGGAAAGCCCTTAAGCTAAAGGTGACTCACGAGCCAGCCTCCTTCTTCATGAGATCCTGCGCAAACGTCGACGCCAACGACAAAGCAATCTCCATCACGTGAGCCTTGATCGCTGGACCCTCCGTGATCGCCAATCGGTAGCAAAGGTTGCAGAGCTCCTCAAACAAGCCCGTATCGAGCAGCGCCGTCCCCGAGACCTCCGGTCGAATGAGTCCAACCAACGACTCGAGCGCGATGATCTGGACCGTGGCTGCCGAAGTCGATCCTGCTGCTGGTGGGGTAGCGCAGAGAGCCTCGTAGGAGAGCCCGAAGAGAACCCAGAAGAAGAGAGCTGGGCTGGTTCGAGACTCGGCGACGAGAGGGGCAGACTCGCTTGCGGTCGAGTCGATCCCGTCGACGGCACGGAGCATGTGGAGGTTGTTCGCCTTGAGGAGCGTCGCGACGGCGTGGAGCATCTGAGGCCAGGAGCGCTCGTAGAACTACGCCAATGTGAAGAAGCATAAGTTGAAATCGCAATCCAAAAAGAAACTTGACTGCATACCGGAAGAGCTGTCTCGCGAGACAGGCCAGAGTACACCGAGTCGAAAGCGGCGCCCCCGACTCCAGACTCGGACGAGGCGGCGTCGGGGTCGGTCCGGACTCGAGCGTACTCGCGAAGTGATGCTACCCAAAGCGGGCAGAGTAGAGGAAGGTGCGGCTTGATGACGTCGACCAAGTATGGTTGGCGAACGCTGGCCGTCTGGAACTGAGCCCATGCGGCAAAGATGGAAGTCTTGAGCATGACGGCAGCGGTCGAGCTGAGGTCCTTGACGTCTCCCAGGGATGACATGTCGGATTCTGTATGCACTAAAGTCAGCTCATGCCTGACAAGCGAATCATTCCCCAACGAACCTCGGCACCCCTCGAGAGCGGTCGTCAGCAGCTTGAGGATTCGTCCCATCTTCTCGATCTCCTTCACGACTCCGGAGCCAACGAAGACGGCGCAGACTTGGATCGCGGAAGCGAGAACCTCGGGGTAACTGTCCTGAGCGAAAGCTGTTTGTCGAAAGTCAGCACTGTCGTATCGAAATTTGAGGACGCAGAACACGCACCAGGAGTCAAGGCAGCGGCGATCGGCGCCTGGTACTGGTCCAGCAGAAGAGCCTCCTCAAAGTCAAAGTCGCGAGTCTGACTGAAGTTCTGTAGGCAGAGCAAATGGGTATCAGTTCCAGCGCACCCGACAACGTGAGTACTTCAGATCACTAACCTCGATAACATCACGAAGCACCACGAGTCCCTCCAAACGAATCTCCATGACCTGGGCGGTGGACGCCGTGAACGCCATCTTTATCAGGTCGGCAACACGGTTGACAAGCAACCCACGTCGGTTCGCTCGGATGGCGCGAGCTCGGGCGATGTCGAAATGCTCCGCACGACCGCTCTTGAGGACGGTGAGGAACACCTCGTGGAGGCACTCGAGCGCAAAAAGCTGAGTCCTCCACCTCGAAGTCGTCCGCTTCGCCGCTGCTCCTGGTCTTGCTCCTCCCTCCGCTTCCAATCCCAACCCTTGCGACTCCTCGTCTCCAAACGACATCATCTGTGCGTTCGCGGCTTCGTCCTGCGCCGTCGGCTGAGTCCCAGAAGACCTCGACATGATCCTCTGACAAAGGTCGATCCAGCCCGAGGGGTTGACGTCCGCCGTTTGCCTGAGCCACGACATGATCGCAGCGCGAACTCCCTCAATGCTGGGGTCGTCGTCGAGGAGCGCGAAGAGCTCTTGTACGAGACCGTCTCCGCCGAGCTTGGACATCTGGACCGCGTCACGCTGAACGAGCTGGTACACCGAGTTGACGGCGGCGACCTTGAGAGGCTGGCGAGTGGACGAAAGCTGGGATCTCAGCGTCGCAATGAGCTTCCCGAGATCCATGGCGGTAGGAGCGAAGATGAGGAAGTGCTGAGTCGCTTTGATCGCTTCGACGGTGATACCGTCGTCGCTCTCCTGGAGGAATTCGCGAAGGAGGATGAGCACGAGGTCCCGTACTCGCTCCGACTCTTGCAGCTCAGGTCCGAGAACGCCAATCAAGGCGTCGGTCACGCGACAAACGGCCTGGTACGCGGGGAGGTCGCCGCGAAGATTGACACTGCCCGGCGATCCTCCCTCTGGCTCGTGCGTGTCCTGCATGTAGAGCTTGCAGAGCATGCCGAGCGTCGAGTTGGTGAAAGGGGCGTAGGCGAGCGAGGCCGAACCGATGACTTCTGAGAGGGCCTGAAGGGCGTTGAAGTGGACGAGAGGATGCGGGTCGGCGGAGAGGGAAAGGAGGACGTCGACAATGGTCTTGAGGACGGGACCGGCAGCGAGACCTCCAACGTGGTTGTAAATCTCACCAAAGGCAAGGGCGCATCCCGCACGGTTATCGGGATCGGTGTTGGAGACAACTTGCGAAACGCAGAACTGGATCTGCGCCGCCATGAACGACGTGCCTCCAAGACTCGAGAGTCGTCCCAATCCTTCCGCGGCGGCTTCACGAAGTCGAGCGTCGGGGTGCAGCAGAGCCTCCTTGATGACATCTCGCATGACGTTTCCGACGGGTCCATCGATGCTCTTCCTCCCCGGCGTGCGCATAATGACTCTCAGCGAGCCGAGGACGGCGGTGATGGCGTTGGCGAGGACAGCCATCCGTCTTCCCGGGTTCTTCTCCATCTTGCTCGACCTGACGTTGTTCGAGATCTGCTGAAGGAGCGCCGCTTGATTGTTCGACTCCTGGAGAGGGAAGTAGAGAGCGAACAGCTCGATTGCTGCGTCGACGAGGCCGGAAGCGGGGGGCGGAGGGGAAGGCAGCTCGAAGGCGCTCGAATCGGTGTGGTGTCGCTCCGAAAGGACGAGAGGATCGTGCTCCGCCGCGCCGAGAATCGAGATCCGCAACTGTGCCTCAATCTTCGCTTCCGCGAGGTCCCTGTTGAGCTTCGCCCGTTTCCTCTCTCCGCCGCCTTCCTCGCCCTCACCACCAGAGACGTCGTTGCCCGCCTGCCTCATCATAGACGTCACTCCAAACCCGTACCCATCCGTCTCGTCCCACACTGTCGTGAACGTGCCCACACTCGCAGCGATAGCAGCTTGTAGCGCCGACTCGCCGGTGTACTTCTCCGGGTCGGAGAAGAGGGCGACGACCTGCGTGAGGAGAGTGACCTGGAAAGGCTGAGTCGCCGCATTCTGACCGAGCGCGACGAAGCACTGGAGGAGTCGTCTTCGCAGCATGAGGTCGCGATCGAGGAGTCCGAGTTGAGAGGATGTGGATGGCGTCTGCTGGTCGAGCGTCGAAGCGTGCGAGTTGGCGAACGACGTGGCGAACGCAAGACCGTTGCTGAGGAGCATGACGAGTCGCCTCCCGACGTCCTCGTTGACGAGTCCGGCACCTCCCGACGCGCCTCCACTACTGTTGTGTCGAAGGAAGGAGAGAATCGCCCCGAGTGTGCACTCCCTCACGTGGAGAAGGAACGCCCACTCGTTGTCGCCTCGCACCTGCGCTGCGCTCGCGTCCTTGCTCGTCGGCTTCGGCAGCGCGTTTCTCCACAGAATGAGAAGCTGTGGAAGATGGAGTCGGACAAAGTTGGGGCCGAGACTCATCAGCGCGCCGACAATGATCCAGGCGACGTGGATCTCGACTCCGGAGATGTGAAGCTCGTGGTTGCCGGACTGCTTGAGGAGCTGAATGGCGAGCGACATGCACTTGGCCGACAGGTCGAAGGAGACGTAGAGGGGTTGGTGAGGGATGAGGTTGATCAGACTCGCGAGGGCGTGAGCGTGGCCAACGGCGCGACGGTGGACTTCGGCGACAGCGCCCGTGGAGATGATGGCGAGGTCCTTGTTGAGCGACTCGAGGATGCTGACGAGCGACGTCGAAAGCTTCGTTGGAGCGACGTCGCAAAAGGTCCTAAGTGCCCATGCGGCGGCGATCTGAACCGAGTGGGAAGGGTGGGAGACGAGTCGCACGAGCGGGTCGAGGAGGACGTCCTGGACGGCGGCGGGGGCGCACCCAAGGCTCCTGAGTAGGCCGCTGACTTCTTCTAATCCGATGAGCAGCGCCTGCTTCGACACTTCCTCCTCCTTGCTCTTCTTTCCGAGAAGACTCGGCCACCGCTTGAGGTACAGCGTGCCGACCTCGCGGGCAGCCATAATCTGACCGGGCTCGCTCAACAGCCTCGAGCTGATGATCTCTCTCAGCAGGATCGCGACGGCCTTCCTCGCCGCCAAAGCGTCGTATCTCGCCTTGCTCGGCTCCGTCCGCTCCGCCGCTCTCGCGTTCCACCCGCTCCATCCCAACCCCGCCGCCGCACCACACCCGATCTCCTCGACGAGGTGCTTGAGGATATCGGGGTAATAATGCTCGACCCACGAGCTCCCAAGCGCCGTGAACAATGCGGCATACGAATCGATCAAGCCGTTCCCCAGCTTCCGACTCGCGCTGCTCTTGTTGTACGCCGAGCTCAAGATCGCGAGCATCTCCTTTGGCTCGAGGAGGGTCTTCTTGCCCGTGTCGACTGTCGGAGCTCCGATCGTGGGGTAGGGATCGTCGTCCTCTTCCTCGGTAGTCTTCTTTTTCTTGACTGGGGCCGTGACGGCGCCGGAGCCCTCGACCTGAGTAGCGGAGAGGAGGCCTGCGATGAGGAGCGAGAGGGAGCGTCGAGTTACGTGGTCGGCCGTCTCGAGCGAGCGGAAGCAGAGGGAGAGGAGAGATTCGATCTCGGGGATGGTGGAAAAAGCGGTGGTCTCGGTGGAGATGACGAGAAGGCACTAGGAGTTATCAGGGGTCAGGTTTACTGATTGCGTGTAGGAGCACCTGAAAGAAGGAAGCGCACCTCGGCGCACTCGCGGACGACGGCTCCAGCCTTGTCGGAAAGGCCCGCTCGCAGACTCTTGACCGTGTCCTTGAGGTTCTGGTCGGAAAGGGATCTTGCTCCGATTCCCAAGGCTTTGCGGAGACAGAGGAGGGTGGAAGTGCGAAGGATGACGGCCTGGAGGGTACTGGGTCAGCAGCTGCTCACGCGACTTGCGAGACGCGGACGCACGTAGGAAGTCGTCCTGTAGATCTTGAGTGTCGTGTGTAGGAGCTCTAGGAATAGACTCATGACCTATAAGCCCAGAACATGAGCTTCCGTTCACCCCTTCCTCTCAGCCGGAGCGACGCGAACTTACGGATCCACCAAACCTCGCCCACACCTCGCCCAGCACCCAAGCGTTTGCGACCCTCCACTCCTTCTCTCTCTCCGGAGCACCCTTCGTATCACTCCCTGCCATACCCTTGAGCAACGTCTGACCAAGGTCGAACAAGCCTTTCTTCTCGCCGCGCGTGAGGAGCGTGATGAGGATGCGCGACATGATGGCGCGCGCAGGTCGGCCGGGCTTGATTGTTGGTGTCGTGGAGTTGAGAGATGGTGGGACGAGGAGAGAGAGGAGGGAGGTAGTGAGGGCTGCTTGGTGCTGGAAGATTGTTGCCTGGAGGTGGGGATGGGTTGCGGGTTAGCTCAGGGCTCGACGCGTACGCTTCTGTGTTCAAGGGCCATCATCCTTCAGATAGCTCAAGGAGCACCAGTCTACACATTCCTGTGCTGCAATCTTCCGATAAACAATCCAAGCACGCGCCTCGGGCCGCCCCAGCTAGGCCCCATCGCGTCACTGTCGCTGCTCTCTGCCCCGCAGACGCGCTTCCAGCACCGCACCATCAACCAGCAGAAACACTCACATTGTCCAGTCCATCCAACGCTTTCTCGACGCCGCTGAGCCAAGTGAGGAGGAAGATCTCGCCGCGCTCGGCACTCGCTGAAGCCTGTAGCTTGCTCTGGTCGAGCTCGAGGGCCTCGAGGAGCGCCGCGGGATCCTGTTCGCCTCCCTGGGGCGCCATTTTAGTTGTGTCTAGTTCTTATCGTGCTTGTGCCCGGTAGTATGGATGGATGGCGCGAGACGAGGGCGAGGAGGGGCGACGTGGTCGAAGGGCAACTTGGGCGCGCAACGCGTTTGGGGTCAAGGCGTCGAGCGCGGGTTGACCTCCGACCCTTTCGCACACAACTCGCATCAAATCATGTCGGCACCGGATCTTGCAGAAATCTACGAGTTTGCCATCAAGCTCGCCAGGACGGGCGGGGATATGATCAGCGCGTCGAGCTCGAACCGCTCCGCCAACTCGAGCTCCACCTCGTACGTCCATCAGCCTGTGCGCATAGACTCGATGCTTGGATGATCTGACGTTGGGCTACCAGGGCGGATGCTACGAAGAAGAACAGAGTAGACTTGGTCACTGAGACGGACCAGGCGGTTGAAGCATTCGTCAAGGAGCAGATCTCAAAGGTACGCTCAGACGCCCTGTCTCCTCGCTTGAGCATTGCTAATCCAGGTTACACCCAGTCCTACCCCGATCATTCTTTCATTGGAGAGGAGAGCTATGCTGCTGGTGAGATTGCGACTTTGACCGTGAGTGCTGCCAGCATCGTCAAAGCACCGGCTCGTACCCCACGTTTACCCCGGCAAGCTGACGTTCATTGCTGCCAGGACGCGCCAACGTGGATCTGCGACCCCATTGATGGAACAGTGAGTGATTCTTGTTCATTTCTCATCAGGATTTAGCTAACTTGAAGCTTCCCAGACCAACTTTGTTCACGGCTTCGACCACGTTTGTATCAGCATCGGCTTCGCGTACAAGAAGAAGCCCGTCGTTGGGTTCGTTGTCGCTCCTTCTTTTCTCTCTTCCTTCATTCAACCAACTTGAACTATACAGAGTCATCTACAACCCCTTCCTCAACAAGCTCTACTCCGCCCGATCCGGCCACGGCGCCTACCTCAACGAGATCACTCGCCTCCCCCTCACGCACCCTAACCCTCATCCGCTCCCATTCCTCGGCGACGCCCTGATCGGCGTCGAATGGGGCAGCGACCGCAGCAAGAACGTCGTCGAGAAGAAGGGCCGCACGTTCATGCGCCTCGCTGGAGACCCCAAGGAGATCGACGGCGGCGTGATGGCCCACTCTTTGAGGAGTATCGGATCGGCAGCGCTGAACTATGCGTACACCGCTGCTGGGCAGCTGGATTTGTATTGGGAGATCGGATGCTGGGAGTGGGATGTTGCTGCTGGGACTATTATTGCTCAGGAGGCTGGCGGGAAGGTTTACGGGAGGGGAGGACAGCCATGGCAGGACGAGGATATTCAGAAGCACTACTTCTTTGTCGTTAGGGCTATTGGAGACACGCCGGAGGAGAAGGGGAGTGATGCTCAGGATAGGATCGCGAAGGAGTTCTTCAAGGCGGCCGAGGAGTGGGATGTTTGAGAATAGATGGATCGATACTGATGAATAAAAGGCGTCTTTCTCTCTTCTATTCGGCGCGCTGCCCACTTCTGATCATCTGAAGAGCTCGCTGTCCTTGAGGGTGAATGCAGAAAGCTGTACAGTCAACATCTTCTGGCGTTCGCAGGTTGATTCCTCGTTTGTAGCACCACGTGTCTATCCGCTTTGAAAACCTGTCCTTTCTTGAGACACTTTCGTTGCGGAAAGCAGCTACCAGACGTCCGTCTAGCACTTTGGCATCCGTTCGTCGCCAGAACACGTCTCTCGAAGCTCAGGACTCGCTCGACGGAAACACGGGCGGTACCCAATTCGTCACTTCTGTTGTCAACATCTCTCGAATCTGTTTCCGAGCCAGCGTCAGCTTTCCTACTCCCTTCAGACAGTACAAAACGACGTACACTTTATACAAGCTTTCCAAACTAGTGACCATCACAAAATCCCTCTTCAACATCCTCTCCGGCGGCACGAGGTACTGCTTCGCCGCGGGAAAGACCGCATGCTGGATCTGCTTCTTCTCCTTCTCTTTCTGTTCCTCGTCGTCCAGTTCTGAGGGCGGAGGGAAGACGTAGAAGAATGCGAGCTCTTGGAGGAAGGTCTCGAAGCAGGCTTTCTCGTTCTTCCAGTCGACCTGGACCCCGAGGCGGACTAGGACTGTGAGGCGAAAGTATGAGTAGCTGGAGCGACACAAGGATGCACAAAATATGAGACTCGATCAACGTACAGAGCGGAAGCTTATTGAGATTAGGGGTGTACCCGGGCAGGAGGAGCGGCAAGGTCTCGACCTCGCCGTTCTCGCTGATGCCGAACGAGAAATACTCGTCGAGCATCTCCCGACTCTGCATGAGTTGCTTGTATATCTTCTGCTTCCCAAACAATGCCCCGATAAGGCTCAATCACAGCGAACGGCAAGGCAAAACGAACCTCGACGATCTGAAACGACGACATCTTCGCTTCCTCTCTTCCACCTTCGGACTCGACGGCGAGCTTTAACAGTTCCTTGAGAGAAGGCGCAGGCCTTAGCTTGATCCTCACGAACCGGCCGAACTGTCGCAAGCCGAGTTGGTAGAACAGCTCCTCCCTGTAGACTCCCACGTCAGGCTTTGACTATGGAGCGCTGCACGCGAAAGCACTTACGAGAGCGCCGCATGGTTGGCGAGATACAGCTTCGTCTGATGCTGAACCATTGACAAGCTTCCATCGAGATCCGCGACGCCGACGAAGATGTGGTTCCTCACGATCTGCTCCAGTTCTGCCACGTGTTGTCAGCATCAGCTTCACGCTTTTACCCTTCAAGCGAAAAGAACTTACTCTCACTACTCCTGTCCATCACCTCCTGCCTCAACTGCTTCACACTCTTGAGCATGCACTCGCTGGTCGGGATCCTCGTCCGCCCCTCTCCCTTCCCCTCCTTTGCCAACCTCTCTGCGAAGTCCGGGTCGTGATCCGACTTTCGGCGCTTCGACGGCCGGCCGTCCTCGTCTTCCGCATCATCGGCGGCTTGAGCGGTGGAGTGAAAGAGCGCATCGAGGGTCTGGGCGTGGTGGTCCGTTCGAACGAGCTTATTGGGTGCGATCTTGCGGACGGAGGAAGAGCTGCCGCTCGCTGAGGAGGACTTGGTTCTGCTCGGTGGTCGGGTCGGGTCTTCCTTTGACGGTGACTTGGCTCCTGGAAGTAGCGTCTGACAACAAAATTCGTCAGCTCACTTGCTCATAAAGACAGAGATCCTGTCCTTACCTGCACCGTAAACTTCCTCTTCCCACCCTCATTCTCCAACCCTTTCGCCAGCGCATCACAAACGACACTGACTACCTCTTCCTCGTCCTCGAATCCGACCTCTTTTTTCGTTGGATGCACATTGACGTCGACTTTGGACGGGTCGATGTTGATGGAAAGGTAGACGAACGCGTGCGAACCTTTCGGAAGAAGGGTCGAGTAGAAGGCTTCGAGAGCGCGGCGGATGGGGGTCGAGTCGACGAGTCGGTCTGATGAGATAGAACTTGAGCTGTTCTGATAAGAACGCACACGAGAAGGGGAGCACACACGGTTGATGAAGAACAAGAACGTCGCCTTCTTCCCCTGATAGTTCGGTCCCGTCGCCCACCCTGCAACCTTAACACCCAACCCCCCGTCCTCCGCTTGAAACTCCACCAACTCCCTCTTCACTGCCTCTCCATAGATCGTGCCAATATTATCCCTCACGTTCCCTCCAACCGGCGTAGAGAGGTCCGACGACGACGATCCAGCCTTCTTGCAAGAAAAGGAGACGGAGGAGTTGTGGATCGCGTAGGAGTTCAAGAGGGTGAGGATGCGTTGGTATTCTTCTGAAGCGGATTTGAGAGAGCGGAGGCGCTGTGGTGTTGGGTAGAAGAGGTCCTCGACCTGGTCGTATGGGCAGATGAAGATCAGAGAACCGTTCGCTGGACGGAAGTGGCGAGGAGTACGTACGACGATCAAAGTCCCATCATTCCCAGCACATGGTACCGGAACAGGCTCTCCACCGCTCTTGACTGGAACCAGAACTCCATCAGAATACGCCGCTCTGAATAGAGACCAATGCAAACACCACGTCAGCACCTCCCCTTCCCTCACTTGCAAGTGCCTCAAAGCGAAGACGCACTTCCAAGCACAAGGCTCGTCCCTCGTCTTTGTCGTGACAGTCAAGTGTGCGACATGTGAGATGGACGCCAACGCTTCCCCTCTGAAGCCGTACGACGAGAGGCTCGAGAGATCGTCGAACGATGCGATCTTGGAGGTTGTGAACCTCTCGCAGAGGATGCCGAGGTCCGCTTTCTGTTATCGCGACATCTCTTTAGCTTCGAATTTAAATCGTCAAGGTAAAGACGAGCGACTGACCCGAATCCCTGACCCATTATCCTGGATCTGCAGCAGTTTGATTCCGCCCTCTTTGATCGTGACTTTGATGCTGTTCCCTCCTGCATCCAACGCGTTCTCTACCAGCTCCTTCAGTGCATTGGCCGGTCTTTGGATGATCTGTGCACCTAACGTCAGCAATGAAGAGACAAGCCGGAACGCGAAGGACGCACCTCGCCAGCGGCGATGCGGTTGACGACATGAGTAGGGAGTGCGGCGATGGGCTTGGGAGCGGAGACAGCTAAGGATGGTGTCAATCTTAGCACTCTTCTGTCTGAGCAGTTGTACGAGGCGATCACGAACCTGGCTTGCTTGCCATGTCTTTCAAGGAAGGTCGGACGACGCAGGTCAGACGACTGTGCCAGGAAGAGAAGCGAGTCAGCTTTGAGCCCTGTTTACATGAGTCTTCACAAAGTTTTCGTAACTTCTTCCTTGAGATTGACAATCTACGTACAAGAGAGTTTCGTCGCGACTATGGTCCCCACAGACGCGTCCAACTGGTGCGACTCGCGTACGTTCTGACCCTCGACGCGTCCAACAAGGCGCCACGGATAGTCGATCCTACGTTTGATAAACGTGTATATAGCGAGTGGTGATCCGTCAACTTGCTGTGCTGAGGTGTCGACGCGCGATTGAGGTCGCACGAGAGTGGCGGAACGCGAAGGGGTGGCGCCGACCGGCGGCCGACTGAACTTTGGCTCGTCAACTTCGGGTGACCTTGCCCTCCCTCCTACTTTTCACACTACTTTTATTCATCACACAACATGTCTTCGATCGTGACGACCCCATATTCTGCTCGTGCCGAGACGCACCCCGTCGCCATCGCCCGCACCCTCCTCGCGACCATCGCCCGCAAATCCACCAACCTCTGCGTCTCGGTCGATGTGACGAAAAAGGACGCGCTCCTCCGTATCGTCGACGCTGCTGGCCCTCACTGCTGTGTCATCAAGGTCTGCTGTCCTCCTTGCAGGTCAAACGGAGGGAAGCGAGAGCTGATTTCGAGGGGTTGTGTACTTTTTTTGTGTCCAAAACAAACGCAGACTCACATCGACATTGTCGATGACTTTGATGACGACCTCGTGGCTCAGTTGAAGGCTCTGAGTGAGAAGCACGATTTCTTGATCTGGGAGGATAGGAAGTTTGCCGATATTGGTGCGTTGCCTTTGCTCTTTTCGACAAGCTCGCGAGACGGCTGGACAGAGCTGACGCCGTGCGTTATGATTGCTCTGGACCTTTTTAGGAAACACGGTCAAGCTCCAGTACTCTTCTGGTGTCTACAAAATTGCCTCTTGGGCCCACATCACCAATGCTCACCCCGTTCGTCCCTCTTCTCTGCGATCCACAACACCCCTCTCACTAACTCCCTCCGCCTCCTCCCCTCCTTCCTCTTAACCTGTACACAGATCCCAGGCGATGGCATCGTCACCTCCCTCGCCTCCGTCGGTCTCCCCCTCTCCCGCGGTCTCCTCCTCATGGCCGGCATGTCCTCAGCAGGGAACCTCGCCACTGGAGCCTACACCGCCCAAACCGTCGAGATGGCCAAAAGGCACAAGGACTTCTGCATGGGCTTCGTGGTGATGGATAGGAAGTCGGTGGGAGGGGATGTGGACTGGTTGATCTTGACGCCGGGGGTCGGGTTGGACACGAAGGGAGATGGAGCGGGACAGCAGTATAGGACTCCGGAGGAGGTGATCAAGGAGAGTGGGTGTGATGTGAGTTGATTCGATTTTTCTGAGCGGTGATGGCATGCTGAAGCTGATCCCTGTTGGGGCTGGTGTAGGTCATCATCGTCGGACGGGGAATCTACGGCGGAGGCGACGGCGACCCGAGCGAGAAGATTGTCGAGCAGGCCAAGAGGTACAAGGAGGCTGGATGGAAGGCTTACGAGGAGAGGCTCAAGGCATAAGTTTATTCGACGTATCAGCGTAAATACAACAGCCCCGGATCCACCATGTCCTTTCCCCCTCGCTGCGCCACGTGTTCTCCTTCTGAGCTTCCCACCGACGCACCCTCTTTTTCCCATCAATCAAATCACCGCCGCTTGCTGCCCCTGTTGCTCCAGCTGCCCTACTCTCAGCACAACCTCGGTCTACGCAGCGTGACAAGGGAAACCTCACAGGACATGTGTCAGCACCGCCGCTTTCCACCACTTCAGCCATCTTCTCCGCCGTCTCGGCGGAGGTTTACCGACAATGATCTGGTCTCAGCAGCTGGAGAAACAGTTGCGTTCCCTTTTTTGCTCTGAGTTAGAGCGTCTACGGGTTAGGGGCTCTCCGCCGGACGTCTTGCACCCCCTCTGTCCAGGCGCGGAGACGTCCTCGCCTCCTTGCGCGCTGGTTTCCCTTCTCCCAAACCGGGACTGCTTCTGAGACAAACACTCTATCTTACCTATGGTGAGGCTCATGATGACATGCGTGCTTTCTGCAGTCAAGCATTGACACCTTTGGATCTCAGTCCTCACGCGACGACGATCCCTCGGGCAGTAGGCGACGCCGTGAACAGGAACGACGAGCAAAGGATAGGAAATCTCGCGGAGGAGTGAAAAAGAACACATCCAAGCAGCAGGAGAGGTGAGTACACTCTACGCACCCCCATCTCCGGCAACTCCGGTGGTCTCTGATGACCACTTTCTCTTTCACTTCCTGTTTCGCCTCTGAAGCAGCAGCAACTCTGCACGTTTGGATCAAGCTTTCGCTAGCGATCAAACACAGACGTGACCTTTATTTACTACCTATAGAGTTGGATTTAAATCCAAAAGCTCACCTAGGCTGTTCCACGTAGCGGCTACTCTTCCGGCAGGCGCGGAGCGGTCGTCGACGGTGCTGCGTACGTCCTGTTTTTCCTTACCGCTCGAACCAAATGCTGACAGACCCTTGCGAGCAGCTACTCTACTGGCACTGCAGCTCCTGAGACATATGATCCCATGGATCAGCTGGCGGGTACCATGGGCAGCATGATGGCCGGTCCTGAGCAACCACAACCGTGAGTAGAGGTTACCACGATGACACTGCACGGAAGCTCACGCACGGAACTACTGTCCAGTGCATCCAACTCCATGTTTGGTAACTGGGGTGGCTTCACTCCTGGACAACCTCAACAACCGCAATATCCAGCTCAGCAGCATCACCAACACCAGCAGCCGTAAGTCGAGCTACGAGTTGGTTTCCGTGTCGTGAGGAAGGCTCACGTGTTCTGCAGGGCCTCCAACCCACCAGCGTTCGGGAATTGGGGCGGATGGACTCCTGGACAAGGCCAGCCGTCGCAAGCTCAGCAACCTCAATGGGGAGCAGGCTACCAGCAGCCCCAGCATCCTCAGTACCCCCAGTATCCGCACCAGCAACATCCTTACGGCGGTGGAAATGGAAATGGCAGCGGAGGGGGAGGTACTGGTGGGAACTACGGGTAAGTGCTGGTCTGTTTGGTTCCGTACAATGATTGCCGCGGAAGGTTGAATTTTATTGCTTGTTGCAACAGTGGTTACAGCGCGAACTCGCTGGCGAAAGCGACAGCGTTCACGCCGATGGCAAGGAAGGTGGCACGTGTCGCGCGTGGGTTCTGAGCTGGATTTGGGCAGAGGATGAGAGTTAGAGTAGAGAGGTAGATAAATCCCGAATGGACAAGGTGTGGACTCTTTTGACCGGCGCGACACGCTGGAGCGGCTCGAGTTTGCGAGGCAAACACCAGCGCTTACCTGGCTCGTTGAGAGAGATGTGTAGAGGTAGAGCTGTCTGCTGCTGGACTACATTCCTCAAACTGACTTGATGAGTACACTACCGATTCGAATTGATTTGAAGCTTCGAGCTCAGTCGCGAGAGAGTGCGATTGCCGTCGTGATGCGGTGAGAACGTTGAGTGATGGAAGCACACTTCTAAAGTCGTTTTATTCAAGTAATGCATATGCTGATGCAGAAATACAAATACTGCATTTACATCTGCACTCGTGTGTATCTGTCAGAGACTGACACGATCGACCAGGGAGAGTGTGTTGAATGAAAAGAGAGTTTGGAGTCTGATTGTTCGAATCTGAGCCGCGCGCGGCGTTGACGCTGTTGTGATTGGACTTGTTTGGTCTCGCCTCGCTACTTCTGGTTCTGCTTATTGTACAAACAAACACGAGACACTCCCGTAACGACAGCTGGACGACGACTGGTGGCCCAGCAGTCCAGAGGAGCGAGGTCAGGTGACCCACAAGTAAACAAAGTTGGCGGGCTTCCAGAACAACAAACACCTTGGGCAACTCTCCTTTTTTCCGCCCGCCCGTCGCCTGCCTCAGCTCGCTCTCGTCGCCCCTCCCCAATCCTCACCCCCGTTCTCTTCTCTGTAGTAATTTCACTATAGTGAGAAACAGGAGGGAGGGATGCTCGTCCCATCGCCGCCGTTCACGCAACCCTCGCCCCTCCCGCGCCGAACGCTCCCCTCCTCGACCTCCTCGCCCGCGATCCCATTCCTCGACCCCGCCGCCGCCTCCTCCCCCGACGCCATCTCAGCACCAAAGCCTCAAGGCCGCAAGATCAAGCCCTTCATCCTTCGCTCCGCCGCGACCGTGCCCCCTCCACCCCCGCCGCCATCCACGACCCTCGCAGGCGAGCGACGACGAGCATCGCTCGAGTCTCCGCCCCTCCCGCCCCTCCCTCGTCGCCCGACGTTCGTCCCAGATCCAAACCCGGACCCAAGGCCGAGAAGAGCACTGAAGAGGACGTCCAAATCGCTCCTTAAGCCGTCCATCACTCGACTCGGCTCGTCGCGGCCCGCGCCTTCGTCACTTGGTGCTTCGGCTTCGACATCGCGCGCGCCTTCGCCACCCACGCCGACGACTTCGCCTGCGAGAGCGATCGAAGTCGAGGAGACTAAGATCAAGATGAAGAAGGACGTCTTGGCGCTGAGGGCTGCCGCGAACGCCGGGGGTGGGGGCAGTCCTGGTACCGGAGCCGGAGGGAAGGAGGGCACGATCAGGAAGCCGAGCTTGGGCGATATCACCAACTCGATGAGCCTCAACTCAAGTCCTAGGGGTGGAGATACCATCGGCAAGTCGAGAAGTCGGAGTCGGGAGCGAGCGCCCATCCCATCGAGCTTTGTTGAGCCAGACCCATCTTCGACGACGAGCTTCGACGCGCTCACGTCAACACCGGTACGACAGACGGGCAAAAAGTCGTATGGGAGGGAGTTAGGAGCGTCGCCGACCAAGATCTCGCCGAAGAAGGCGAGGTCACGGTCACGGGTGCGACCCAAGAGCACGGAGGAGGTACCGACGCCGGGGACGCCAGCGTACAGCTCGCTTCAGGATGTCCGTGCTCCCGTTTCCCTTTCTTCTCTTCTCGTTTGCATCAGGTTGGCTGAATCAAGGTTGGTTTTCGCAGATGCTGGTCGCATCAGGATTCGCCGACGTTCGTGTAATCACTCCCACCACGACGATCCGCCGTTCCTCTCACCACAACCGCATCTCGTCCATCGACTCGTCCCTCCCACCGACACCAACGCGGACACCACCAAACACCCTCACTCCCAAGACCTCCTCCAACCATCTCCATCAACCAAAGCTCAGGCCAAAACCCTCCCTCCTCTCCATCGTCTCGAGCATGTGGCGCCAGAAACCTGAGGACGAGGACAACGCTGCTGAAGCCGTCGGAGGCTCGGTCGACGAGCCGCACTCGCAGGAAGTCGATGGCGTCAGCGACGACGATTCGGACGATACTATCATGATTGGGAGGAAGTCGAGGGCCGCAGAATGGGTCGAAGAGGTCGCGAGGGAGAGCAAGAGCATCTCGCCTCCCATCACGCGGATACTTGGCGCGCTCCCGCCCGTCGCTCCTCCTTCGCCTTCACTGCTGAAAGCCTCACCCTCACCCTCACCCTCGACCTCTACCACGTCTCACTCCCTCCCTTCCCCATCAACGACCTACCTCCGTCCCACCTCCACCTCACCGAAATCCTCCACCGCCCGCCTCGCTCTCTCCCATTCGTACTCCAAACGCTCTCCCCCACCCCTCACCCCTCGGAAATCCTCCGCCCCCTCCCCAGCACTCACACAGGATCGAGCAACCCTAGTCTGCGATTCCGCCTCCGGGGGATCATGGACCTCTTCCTCTCCTCCCTTCCCTACCGACTCACCACCACACGTCAGACCACTTCGACACGTGGTTTCGTCCCCAACTTTCTCCTTCACGCCTTCTCCCGATCCGGCAACGACCAATTCTGGGTCGCCCGACTCGTTCAACTCGGAGACTATCTCGTATCAGTCGTTTGGGCTCTCCCCTCCTTCACCAAATATCGACATCGCTTTCCCTGGCGACGAAGGAACGAGGATCGAGTACGGAGATCCAGGATCCGAGTCACCTGAAGTGGAGAGGAAACCTCTCGGGAGTCGGCTAGAGAAAGAGGAGAAAGCGTTGGGAGGGGGATGGACTCGCTCATTATTGTCCATTCCTTTCGCGTTCGCGTACGATGGGATTGGATTGGGAGGGTCGTCGAGCTCGACTGGGGGGTTGAGGCACCGCGCCTCGGAGGCGTTGTTAGGGAGTTGGAGGAGGGAATCGGAGGGAGAGGCGAAGGAGGAGAAGGATAAGGAAGTGCCGAAGTTGTTGAGGAAGAGTAGTAAGCTTTTGAGGGCGGGAGCGGTGGTACAGCCTGTGTTGACGGTGACGGAACCAAGGGAAGGGTGGGGGTTAGGGCTGAGAGGCGTGGGGACGGACGGGGCGTGATGTAAGGGGACAGGAGAGATTTCTTATTGGTCTTTGATACCCGGTTAGCGTTTTTTCTTATCTTTCATTCTTTCATTCGATCCCATCAATCTTTTTAGCATTTCTGTACTCTTCTTTCTCCCCTTTACGCACACGTCTCACGAACAAACGATTCACACGAACACTTCCACTTTATGACATCCATTTGCACTTTCAACATCCCTTTTCAGCGGTCGTTTGCTTCCAGAACTACCAACCTCTCGCTGGTCCCGTCTGTCGGGTGCTTCGGTGCGGAGAAAGAGAAAAGACACGTATGCGACTGTGAGGGTTACTTGGGAAAACGGGAGTCGTATTGTTACAACTACCATAAAAACATACCAAGAATGTCAACAACAAATCACTGCCTACTGTACTGCCTCGAGCCATACCACCTCCGCCTCATTCCTCAAGCTCCACCTCAAGCAAGCGGGATCCCAGCATCGCCCTTGGAGCTCTGATAAGTCTCCGAGAGTTTCCCATACAACCCCCTGACATGCTCAACCTTCTTCCTCAACCCTTCCTTCTCCTCTCCCTCAGGCAACTCATCCACAAGGTCAGCAACGCTCTTGGCCTTCCAGAACTTGTTGGACTTGTTGTAGAGCGCTCGGTTGGCGAGTTGGGTGGGAGTCTCGCCTTCGACGGGGACTCGGAAGACCTGTGGTTTGGGAGGAGGGGTGAGTAGGGAAGAGGTAGGGGGGTAGGGAAAGGGCGAACTTCTTCGATGATCTCGATGTCGTAAGGGATGCTGAAGGTGTCGCGGGTGTCCTCGTAGGTGAAGAGGAAGCTGTTGAGGTTTTGATGAGCTTTGTCTCTGCGCAAAAGGTGTCGAGGAAACGCACTAGTGGTTATCGAATCCGCCCCACGTGATGCCCGAGAGACCTGTTGGATCACAGACAAAGATCAGCGCCCCTTCTCGCTACTTCTGAGAAAACGGGAGACGAACAGAGACTGCAAGGCTCGTGGGTCTGAGCAGAAAGCAACTTCGTCAACAATCAATTGTCGCAGTCACGGCAGGTTGACTTACTGCGAAGAACACGCAATCTTTCGCGCTAGGACGAGTAGCTGCATCGAGGCCGTAGAACTTCTGGATGCAGTTGATTTCCTGCAGAACCCCTTCATGAGCACCACGTCGAGCATACAACGCTGAAAAACGCGTACTCCGTGCTATACACAAGCTAGACGTCAGCTCCTCCTCTGGACCCACACAAGCTCAAAGAAGGGACCCACAAGCAAAGGCGACGAAGTCTCGTGGTTCGAAGCGACCATGACCTACTCCACCAAACTCCCTCTCAGTCACTACCTTTCCTCCTTCTTCCTACCAAGCGAAAGCTAACCTGAGAAAGATCGCTCTTCTTGAAGATACTGTTTCCCACTCTCCTCATCAGCCTTGTCCCGTGTCCAGTTCCTCAAGAAAGGGACCTACGCAGCACCAAAGACCTTCGAACCACTAGAGACACCACTGGCGGTCCTATCAGCCCCAACAAAAACCCCAATCAGCATCGCGCGCCAACTCGTCGAGCGATAAGCTCCTCCAGCAGCAAGGGGGCGAGAACGGACAGCGGGACGATATCCTTCTCCGTCGTGTCGAGGAAAGCGTGGAGGAGCGCAGTGTTGGTCAGAGTCGTCATTTCGTTCCGTGTTGTGGTACGATAGGCGAGAGGGAAGGGGGCAAAGTGGGGCAGAGGAAGGAGAAAAAAAGAGGCAGACTTCTGGGCCCGCGAGCGAGCCCCGATCGTCGGTCGACTGGGCGGGCGGCGGAAGCGGACTTGACGTCGGCGCGGTGCTGGGACGACTGGTATCGAGCTTGTCGTGCGATTAGTGAAAAGATAGCGCGGAAGTACGTCGAAAGAATCTAGGAATTGTCCAAAAAGGCTTATCGAATGCGACGCTCCAGCGTGAATCCCTCAAACTCGGGCCACGTGCAGCCTTGCCAAGGAAGCGAATCCACACCGATAAAGTCTCCAGTCTTCCATCTATCCTCGCAATATGGTACTTCGTGTTCCACCAACAACCGCCTTACTTCTTCACGATCGTAATGACATCCTCGTCCGCCAACACATGGTCCAACCCGACCTTCTGTCCCCTCGTGTGCTTCACCGACGTTCCATACACCACAGCGTACTTGAGGTGCTTCGCAATCTCCTTGTCTGCACAGCAAACAGTTTGTCAGCAAGCCTTCAGAGACGTGGAAAGGGAAAGGGATGACGCACGAATGGCGTTACAGAAGTCTTCAACCGACGACTTCGATCGACGGAGGACAACGGGCGCGGTGTAGTCGGGTTGTTTACCTTTCGGCTTGGTGTACACCCTTACGAGGTCCAACTTCTCCCACATGACCTGTCGTGAAGCTTTAGCGAAATTCTCTTCAAGCGGGGGAGCGAGGAAGGGGGGAACTCACGTCGATCAACTCGTCGATGTTCATCCACTCGCGGGCAGAGATTGGTACCGAGTTGGGAATGCGGTAAAGAAGGTCTAATGAAGAGAAGCGTCAGCAAGTTGTCAGCTCGAGTGTAAGAGCCTGCACAAACCAAGCTCCTCAATCGAAATAGCATCTAAGGACGACCACGTCAGCATCACTCCAACTTTCCCTCTTTCCACAAATCCAGACTCACCAATCTTGTTCAACACATAAACACAAGGGATGTACACCCTCCCACCCTCGACAACATCGATAAACTCATCGAGTGTAGGATCACACCTGAACGAAACATCCGCGTTGGAGATCTTGTACTCCGCCAAAACGGCCCTAATCTCCTCCGACTCGATGTGGGTGAGAGGGACAGTGTTGGAGATGGCGAGTCCACCACGGTCCTTCTTCTTGATGGTGATGTTTGGTGGCTTCTTGTTGAGTCGGATGCCGAACCCTTCGAGCTCGTTCTCCATGATCTAGAAGAGGGAGTAAGGTCAGCGCGAGCAGGACGAGGGTAGGAAGGGACAAGGACGAACGGCCTTGTCGCCAAGGGGTTTCAGCACGTCGAGGACGATGAAAATGAGGTTGCATGTCCGTGCGACTGCACAGGCGATTCGTCAACGCCACTGTCCCTATTCTCGCACCAGCCAACAGGACAACTCACCAGCAATGACCTGCCTTCCACGACCCTTTCCGTCCTTGGCCCCCTCAATAATTCCCGGCAGATCAAGAACCTGGATAGGCGCTCCGTGGACGGCCATGGTTCCCGGTACGCTGTACGCACCGACTCATCAGCGGTCTACTCCTCAAGCGAATGTAAGCAAACAACGCACGTAGTAAGGGTTGTGAACTCGTAAGCAGCGGCGACACTCTCCGTTCCCGTCAATCCACTCATCAAACTCGACTTTCCGACGGATGGGAAACCGCTATTGTCGATGGCCACCCGGTCAGCTCTGATGACGTCCGCGCCTTTCTCCGGCAGAGCAAAAAGAGGACAAGGAAGACGCACATGAACCCAACACTAGCAATACCAGTCCTGGCAACATCAAAGCCGACTCCTCCTCCACCTCCTCCGCCCGAAGTTGGGGTAAGGAGCTCTCGCTTGAGCTTTGCGAGCTTGGCTTTCAGTTGACCTGGTGAAGGGGAGCTGAACGTCAGCCGTAGGTTGTTGAATAGAGCGAATTCAAAGCTTACCCAAGTGGAACGACGTCGCCTTGTTCTTCTGGGTCTTGCTCTGTAGGAGGAAAAGAGGACGGGGGGGTCAGCGTTTCGTCCGTAAAAGACGCATCTGAGCTGCCAGCCTGTTCCAAGCCGCACAAGAAGAACTCCATCCCGTCAAAGTGATCTTTCCCATTCGAAAACTCCTGGACAGCAACAAGAGACGAGCCTTGAAGCCAGGCAACGCCGTACCGTCGCCAAAGGAGTGTCGAGCATCATCGACGAGATCTTTACGACCTGCGACCTCGCATCCTCGAACCGCTCTTCCAGTGCCCCAAGCCCTCCCAATCCTTTCGCATTGTCCTCCAAAGTCCTCTTCAACCTGCTCGAACCCTATCCAGCTCGTCACCTCGTCCCCAGTACCCACCGACAGACGCCCTTTTCTTTCGCGTTCCGTCCAGACCAAACATCCCAGCACTTGCGACTCACCATCTCGCTCTCGATCTCCTTGATCCTATCTACGATCGTCGACATTTTGGCAGATTACTGAGGTTGACAGAAGAGGAGGAAGGGAGGTTCTGAAGACTTGAGGGATCGAGGGAAGATGCGTTTTCGCGGCGCGCCGAGTCGTGTGTTTTTGGTCCAGCGGTGCTAGGTAGAAGGTCGTGGACGGTAGGGAGCTCTGGTTGGATGAATTGATGTAAGATTCCTCCCTTGACGAGCTTGGTGGCGATGGTCGGTGATGGAGCGAGCGGCAGCCGGGTCGACGTCCTGCAGGCTGTGGGCTCGAAGGGAACACTTGGGACCGCCCGTTGCGTCCGCTCATTTTCTGGCCACGTAAGCGCGCGTTTCTCGCTCACCCGGGCTCTCTTCACTGACCCTACAGGTCTTCTTCTCCCAGGTTATTTTGAACATACATGCATAGATCATCTCACAGTGTGACGGGTAAGCTCAGGACCATTCTCCTTGGGCGGCATCCGAAGGAAGAAGCCACGCTCCTGTCGCGCGTCCCGTTTCACAAAACCGTGCTAACTCTCGCTCGCACCCTTCCCTCCTGCCATCACTTTCTACTCTTCCTCTCCTACTTCCTTCCTCTTCTACACCTCCCGTCGTCTCCTTTGCCTTTCGTCAGGCCTTTCCTACGCCGTCCCCGCCGACGAACCACATCGTCCACGATGTTGACCCACGCTCTTTCCGCTCTCGCGACCTTGTCGCTCCTCGCCATTTCTGTCCAAGCTGATGCTCACCACCCCTCCGTCCCACATGCGACTCACACCATCACGGAGCGCGCTCTCGCTCCCCGTGCGACCGAGACCACTTCGCCGCTCCCGTTGGCCAGCATGACCTACGCTGCCCTCAGCGACCTCCCTTACAAGGTCAACCCTTACGCCGTTGGGTAAGAGAGCTCTGTCGCTTGATAAGTTTCGTATTTGAAATCATTCAGCGTTGATTTCCAGTCGCGGTCCCCAGAGTGGCTACAGCATCGCAAGTACCCCTTCCCCCTCTCACGCCATCTCCGGAAGTTCCGCCAACACTCCTGTCCTTCTTCGCAGTGCAACTCGACTACCGAAAACGCCGACTCGGAGTGCCAGGTTGCTTGTAAGATCTCACTCTCTACTATTTGCGGAAGGCTGCTGACGTCCGGTCCACAGTCCTCAACACGATCAGCGGTCCGTCCCCGTTTGCCACGTGTGATCCGTGAGACGACGCAGTTCAGCTGAAGCTTACACCTACCAGATTTCTGTCTTTGGGGATCTGCTACTCCGGAGGGTCAGATGTGCGCTACCTTTGGGTCCAACATTGTGTTTCATGAGCGGCTGACCTTGACGCACCCACAACCTCTTTCCTTCGCGACCGACTCCTCAGCGGAGACGTCGAGGCTGCGGTCGTTGTATGTCGCATTCATGTACAGGATAAGAATAAAAAAATGCGTGTTCACTAACTCTGTGCGGTTTTAAGGCTTACTGCACTCAGTCTGGCCATGGTACGTCTAGACTTCCACAGCGGTAGGTTCAAGGGAACTGATCCTCGTGCCCTCCACAGGAACTCGTATCATTCCCGCCGGTGCCATCACTGGCGTCCAGTAGGCTATCCCTCGTCATTATATCTGCTATAATATTGACCTGTAGTACGACTTCGTTAGGTACATGATCACGGGTATGCATCACCTTGCGCCTCTAAAGCGACTACGTGGCTAACCTCACCCTCATTCTCCTAGATGCTTACGTCCAGGTCGTCGGATTCGTGAACAACACCGGAATTGGACTCATGTCTAACGATACTGGAGTAAGTAGAGGCTCCAGCTTCCTTCTCCGCAAGATCCGCCGCTCATGACTGAGTTGTGTCTCATCGCGATTTTAGGGAGAGCTCGACCCCCACGGCGCTGACCAGCTTGGCAACCCGTAAGAAGACTCAGCTGATCTTAAGGCGCTTGAGAAATCTGACAATTGAATACCAGGCTCGGTGGCACCGTTTGGAGTTCGGCGATTCCTGGAGCTAGCAACTCCTCCGTCCAGCAGGTCCACAAGTCCGTCTCTGATCACGGCTCCCGGCTGCAAGGAAGATGCTGATCAGGGGACCCTTCTTCCATAAACAGCTGGAACATGTTTGTCGGTTCGGATACGTTCTGTTTCAAAGCCTGCTTCAACAACGTTACTTCGCCTGACTACGTGAGTTCGTCTCCTCAAGTGTCGGGGTCAAGGAATCGCTGACACGTTCTTTCCCATAGTGTGAGAAGTAGGTGTTCCTTTCTTCTTGAGATTCTTTTGGGAAGAGAAAAGGCTTATCTAACGTACACACAGCCGCTGGGATCTTCTTGGCTGCAACTACGTGAGCGTCCTTGCTCCCTTTCGTACACGTACCTCCCCTGACAACGCGAGAAACTTGTAGAACGCGCCCGCTGCGTACCAGCAGAACGTCTTCGAGGTCTGCAAGGGTGATGTGCAGGTGAGGTATCCCTATTTAACCATCACACTACTGTTCACTAACAATCCACACAGGACCCTGTCAACACTTACACCGGCGCGGATGGGAAGACATCGACGATGACAACCCTTAGCGACGACTGGAACGGCAGTCTTTCGTGGACCGCTCGTATCCCCAGCTCGTCAGAGTGCACGACCTACCAGTCCACGGACCTTTTCCCTGCTACCAAGCTCGGCTACCAGGCACCTTTTCTCCTCCTTTCCTTGCCCCTCTCCTCAAATCCACTAACACCGCCTTCCTTACCACAGAGCACCGGAGCGGCCCTCGCCACCTCCTCCCTCAGCAAGTCCTCTGGCAGCAGTGCCACCGCCTCCCGCACGACTTCCTCTGCTGGAGCATCCAACACTGGCTCTTCTTCCGCCGCTGCTGCTGCGACTTCCTCGACTGGCGGCGCCGCTTCCCTCGGCAAGACGTTGGGCGCTGGTGCCGTTTTCGGCGCGGTCGGACTCGTGGCTGTCCTTTTCTTCTGAGATGGAGAAGTCAGAGGGCACCTTGATGAGCCCTGTGATTGAGAGAATAGCGTAAAGATGAAGGTGCCGCTAGAAGAAGCAAGAAGAGTGAGGAGAAAGCGTAGAGAATGCAGGAACGCGAATGGACGTTCATGAGCTTCACATCTACGACTCGACTTTGCATTTTGACTTTGCGCCGACATGTTGAAAGAGTAACCGCAGGTTGTGTTGCCAGCCAGTTGAGAAGCAGAATCAAGTGGACACAAAAGTATGAGAAGGCTTTCGGGCTCGTTGCTCCGGTCAGTCAGGAGCGGTTTGGGCCACGTGGCGCATTGCCGGTGTTGGTGCCTTTTTCGGTCAGCCTTTGCCGCTACGAATCACTGGCCGGTGCCTCTCTTGACAGCAAAAACTTGACGAATTGATGTACAGCTTGACCAAACATGCACGCCAACATCCGCCCCTCTTTGCCAACCCGCCCGACTGATGTATCATCTCGGCTCAAAGAAACACCCCCACCTCCTCGCATCGTTCAGCTTCTCCAGCTCCGGCTCCTTCAACGGTGTGTACTTCGACCCTTGTCCAGAGTGACTCCTGGCCCACTGCTTCAACTCGCGCTGTTCCACGTTCGGTCTCTTGGCCTCGAAAGCCTCCTTGACGCCGTCCCAGCCTTCGATGCCTCCACAGTCGTCGATCGGACCGTGGCCTGAGAGATGAAAGAGAGCTTAGAAGGTGTTGCATGCAATGAGAGAGTGATGCGAGTACCTTTCGCTTCGGAGAAGACGGGCCACGCAGATCGCGCGGGCTGGGAGCCCTTGAAGAGGCACATGTGGATCCAGCTGTCCTGTATCACGATCACCGAAACTTCAGACGGCAATTCTAATGCTCAGAGCTTAGAACGAGAACTCACTCCCATGTCGTACTCATAAACCAAGCCCTGGACCTTCCCATTCTTCCTCACCGTCTTCGCGTACTTCCCATCCTCCTCAAACACATCTCTCAACTTGACGTCATCCTCTTGCACGAACCTTCCCTCGTCCTCGTCCTCGAAATCGTACGGCTCCCTCCCCGCAATACTCATCAACCTCTTCGGGAAGAAGAACCTCGACGGATCCTTTTCTCCGTAATCCGGGTCGCCTTCCTCGGGCGGGAATTCCTCGAACCGGAACTCGTGCATGTGAGAGGTCTGCCACCCGTAGGCATGTTGGAGGGCCATGTGGAGCGCACCGAAATCCCAGTCCTCGGGTACGGTGAAGGTGCGGACGATGACGGGGTCGCAAGAGCCGGCGAGCCAGGTTTCGAGCGTGTAGGCTTTCCTACGTGGCGAGAAGGAGGGCTTGTCAGCTGCTACTGCACTAAGATCCTGGATTTACAGTATGGAGCAGTTCTGGGGAGCGGTGAGACCAACATTCCGCAATAGCTGTCGTGGTTGAACGTATCCTGTTTTACGCGATGCGTCGGGTCGCGGCGGCAACCAGTCAGTCCGCGAAGCGCTTAACAGCGGACATGGGCGGAGGGCACGAACCTTCTTCTGACAGATCTCACTACAGTAAGCGACGGGCGGCTCGACGTCCTTGCAGCCTTTCTCGCACTTGAATGCCGGGTTCGCGGGTTGGGGATCGGGCAGACTGGTTTTCGCTTTGGACTTTGCGCCACAGCGGGCGTAGTGGCAGAGGAGGTGGGAAGGTGGAACAACTTCAATCGTCATTGAGGAGGAATGCTGGTTGGCGGAGGTGAAAGGAGGGAAGGAGAGAGAAAGGAGCGAGCAGGACTTGGGCCTCCCAGGCGACGGGGGTTTGCGTTGTCGCGACGCGACGCGTCGGCCTCGTCCGTGCACGTCGGGTCAAATGAAGTGACGGCAAGTCGGCTTGATTATTATGCCATTTGTCAAAGCTAGAGAGAGGGTTTTGCTTCTGAGCTGGAGAACAGCAACACTGGAGGTCAAAAGACGAGCGAGCCCGATCGGGCGAGGTTGCCACGTGTCTGCCTTCAAACCGTTGCTTGCTGCATCTCCCACTCTTCCACCTTCACCGCTGGTTTCCCAGTGCTTTTTGACGGCCTTGATACAAGACAGCACGTTCAAACGCGAGCAAGCAGACACGTGGCCACCAGTACTCTTCAACAAGATTAAGGCTTAGCTTTCAGTAACAGACGTAGATCTAAACACCCCAACTTATGCATGGTCATACAAATAAACCTATCAGCTCAAAAAAGACACTGCACACAACTTCTACACCACCCATCGTCTACGCGACCGTGCCCATCGCCGGCACCGCCAGCTTCTCCTTCTCGACCAACGTCTCGGCCGGCTGTCCACCCTGAACCCTCCTCCTCAATCTCCCTCCAAGCCTCCTAATATCCTCACTACTCTTCCCAGCCCTAACCCTCAACGCCTCGATCCTGGGCCTCTCCAACCCTCTCAACACATCATTCTCGTCCCTGCCCTTCGGATCATTCAAATCCAACCTCGGCAGCGCTGGAAGCTGGTCCAACCGCTCCCTAAAGTACCGACTAACTTCCCTCGTGTACTGCTGACGCTGTGCGTGTAGCTGCTGGATCCTCCGAGAGGTCTTAGGAAACGTCGTGACGAGTGGCCGGAGAGGCAGCAAGAACGGCGACGGCGGGGACTTGATCGTCGGCGTGAGCGGCACGGGAACCTCGTCTTCCAACCCGGGTGTAGGGAGGGGAGTGGGGAGGCCGAGGGCTTTCGCACGACGACGCTTGAGCATCCCTCGGACGGAGGAGGAGAACCAGGTGATGTGGAGGGGCGCGGCGGCGGAGAGGGCGAGGAAGGGGACGTAGGAGCCGATGGGGAGACCGGAGGGGGTGTAGGTCGAGGTGCCGTAGAGGTAACCGTGAGGGGTGATGAAAAGGGTGACTAGTGAAAGGGAGTGTGAGGATATGAGCGATGGAGGTTTTGGGTGGAAGCTTACGGAGGACAGAGTGGAAGGCGATGCGGGTGATGAAGAAGACGGAGGTGAACAACATGTCGGACCGGGTTTGAGGGAACAGCATCGACACGGCGAGGATGAGGGTGGGGACCTGTACCACCTCATGATCAGCCACCGCGCCACATTTATGCTTAATGGGTCGCGGGGAGAGCTCACCTCCATGACAGCGGCGAGACAAAACACGTGCGGGATGTTGAGGTGGAGGAGGTACAGTAAAAGGAAGGTGTACGCCGTGTGGTGGAAGTAGCCCGTGAGGAACGACACCTGGGACTTGTAGTACATCATTCCAATCGCCAAGTCCTGTCACACCAGTACTCGTCAGCGCACTGCCACACCACACCCACGCGCCACGCCACCGCGACGCGCCGGGACTCGACTCACCAAGACCAAATAAGCGACAAAGAACGCGCCGATCCCGCTCGCCAACAGCTCCCTTCTCTGCACCTTCGCTACATCGAACCCCTGGCTGGCGAAATCCCAGAGGAACGGCATCGACCCAACCGATAACACCAGACTCGCGAACCCGGTCAACAGCCAACTCCTCGCTTTGACCCTCCTCAAGCGCTTCTCCTTCTCGCCCTTTTCGCTATCGCGTTTAGCGAGCCAGAGAGTGTCGCAGAGCGTGTAGCAAGTGACGAGGGAGATGGAGGAGAGGAGGAAGATGTTGGCGGAGAACGGGGTGGGGAAGAGCAAGTAGAGAGGGTTGTGCTGGGACGCGATGGTGGAGGTGAGCAAGGCGAGAGAGAACGCCATCGTGGCCGGAGGAGGACCCTGGACGTGCCGGGCCGGCAAGGACGGTGTAGAGTAGAGAGAAAGGGAGAAGGTGGCAAGGAGGGGAGGAGGCAAACGTTAGCTCCGTCGCCAGCTCACAAACCACATCGTCTGCCGTTCGCGCCGCTCGAGCCTAGCCTCCCGGGACCTGCAGCGCGCCGCGACCAATCACAGCGACCCGACTTAAGCACATTTTTGGGTGGCGACCATTGAGGAAAGAGGCTCAAAAGGAGCTCTTGGAGGGTTTGCGCACCAGGTCAGAAAGCAGCAGCTGTCGACCTCGCTAGCGGACTGAACACAGTTTTTCGCATCCGTCGCAAGCTGACACGTGTCTTCTTAGGCATTCAGCATTACGCGGAAACGTGGTCCAGAGGCGCTGGTGGCCGCCAGGTGGTTATACGGAAATCTCTGATATGGTAATGTTGAGGAGGCGATCATTTTGCCGCAACCGAGACATTGAAGACGCCAACGAGCGCACGCAATTGTCGTTTCGGCGCCGTTCGAAAGCTCGGAAAATCCATCAAAGTAGCGCCCAGCGAGCAAGTCTCCTTCTCAGCAATTACAATAACACCTTTCCCGTGCATGAAGGTTTCGTGGCAAGGGGTACGTCGTGGGAATGGTGAAGGGGGTGAGCTCCCGCATTTGTGTACACGTTCGAGGCAAGGAGGACAAACAATTTTCTCCTACAATAGCAAAGGGCCATTCTCCTTCCTGATGTCTGTCTGGGGCGGAGCTCCTGCCCAGACGATGGAACAAATTGATGAGAGGAAGAGCGAGGAAGAGCGAGAGTCTCTGATTCTCCCCGAAGTCCGAGGACATTCCCCCCGCCACTAAGCTTGCGGCGCGCTTGGTCTCGCAAACTCTTTGAGCGCAGACCACGATTCTCGAATCCCGATGCAGCCTCCAAGAGTCCACCACGAGGAAGCGACCAGACGACGAGTCGAACAACCTGTGCTCGCCCGTGCCGTGCTCACCATCTCGCTGTGCGTCGAAACGCGCTTCCCGTTCCTTTTTACTGTCGGTACTGACGCCCAAGCAAACGGCTTCCTGACCAGGGTAGTTGTGAGAATACTAGGCTTCCTATTCGGAAGTCGGTGGCACATCCTTCACCGCATCGCTATCACAGCATCGTCAAGTGCGTCAAAGTTCACTTTCCGGCTCTCTGGCTGTAGTGGCTGGCAGCATTGTTTCAGGATTGTCTTTATGTTGCTTGGAGTGTTGTTGGGGATTTTGGACTACTTTCAGGGTACAAGGTGCGTCTCGAGAAACCCAACGTTCTCCCACTCGCCGCTCACGCCTGTGACCAGACCCCGCTCCATGTCGACTCGTGCCTCGCTCACTCCCACTCCTCACCGTCCGAATTGGTGGCCAACAGAAGAGAAGTGCAACACGTGGATAAGCAGGTTGCGCAAGGTGAGCGAGGAGGACCTCCTCAAGGCCAGGGCGATCGCCGCCGGACTTCAGCCAGGGGCGGCGCTCCACCAAGAAATCCTCAAGTTTGCGACCCTCAACGACCTGGCCATCGTCTACGCTAGCATCGTGTGTGGTCTCAGAGATTTGGAGAATGAAGAGGGTGAGGGGCTAACGAGATGGCGGCGACAAAGACCTGCCGTGCTGACCGAAGCTGTGATGCCTAGTTTTCACGAGTGTTGTTCACCAGCCCGGACCAGCGCCATCCAGGCTCCCACCCGGCTGGGTTGAAGACGATGAAGGGGACTTTGTAGTCATGGGGTTTGTGGTCGAGTTTGTATCCTACACTTTGGAGTAGGTTGGGTACACGTGGCAGTAATGCATCGTCCTTCGAGAAACCGTTGCTTGCGGACTTGCGTCTGTGGCTCCTGTAGCGACTCAACAATTTTCAGCAGGGAGCAAATCATGTTGGAGCCGAAAGTGGTCGATCCCAACTCAAGTCCACGGATTCCCTTGACAGAGCTCCGGCTACTTCGGCTCTGGCGCGCCTCCAGCTCTTGCCTCCCTGCTCAGTCCTCGCCTCCACCCAACCACGTCGCTCCAGCCGAGCAGGCTCAAAAAGTTTCATCAAGTTATGGATCTAACCTTCCTGCTGCAAGACCTGCTATCGCCCGCAGGCACCCAGCTGCCCGCGTCGACGCCCACGCTCATCACGTACCACCTCTCGTCCTGCCCGCTCCCCGTCCTCCCTCAGCTAGTGCACTACCTCGCTATCTCGCCTTCCTTATGGTCCAACAACTCGACACTCGACTTCTCTCTCGCTCGCGACATGTTCTCATCAACGCGCGACGGCGTCCTCCACCGCGCCAACTCGATCACCACCGCGCTCGACTCGCATGGCTGGCGAGCGAGGAGGCAGTACGCCCAGTTTATTGATGCGTACTTCAAGGCGGTGGAGCTGTCGGGTACGCGAGCGGATGTGAGGCTGGTGATGGCGAGCGCGGCGCTCGCGGCTCTGCAGGTGATCAAGGCCGGGAAGGAGAAGCTGTTTGTTGGAGGGAGTGCGTTGATGGGCCGGGCGGAGAAGGAGGTATTGCTGGCCTGGGAGGACTGGCTTGAGAGCACAGGCGGCGGCAAGGGGGTCGCGAATGGTGAGTCTTGTTGTCGTTCTCGCGACACCGGCGTTTAGGTCGGGTAAACGGATGCTGATGTGGCTTTTGGACGAAACAGAGGACGATTTTCTGCCGACCTGGTTGGCAACACAAACATTACCTCAGTTCACAATCTCGACACTATCGTCTGGGCCACTATCCGTACGTCGCCTCCCCATGGAGCACCCGCATCCTGCGCCACTAACACTGATGAATGCCTCCGTAGTCCCTCCTCCCGCACCTCACCCACTCCCTTTCCTCCGCCTTCACCCACGGCAACCTCTTCACGACCCCCTCCCTCGCCGCCTCCCTCTCCACTACCCCCGAAGGCCTACACTGGGCCGTCTCGTCCGAGTCCCACACGCACCTCACAACCCTGATCACCACCCCACTGTTCCTCTCTCTCGGCCCACTCTCCCGCTCCATCGGTCGCTGTATCGAGGCTTCTCAATCCTCCTCTACCTCCCCCGAGACCACCGTCGAGACCCTCCGAGCCACCCTCTCGACCCTCGAGAACCTCTCCTCCCTCATCCGCTCCGGGTGGGCCTCAACACCCTGGAGCGACGCTTCCGACTCGTCCCTCTCCCCTTCCACACTCTCTCAAACCGCCCCATGGACAGCACTCAAATCCCTCCTCTTCGCCATCACCCTCATTCACTCTTCCCTCCTCGTCGTCCTTACCCCTCAAGGCGACGCGGAGCCCACGGCAGTGCAGAGGGAGTTGGCAGGGCAGGCGTTGAGGATTCTGAGTGAGACGTATTTCGTGACGATCAAGTTTGGGGTCGATGGGTTTGGGGCTTGGAAGGGCGTCTATGTGGGGTTCTTGGAGATTAGGAGGGAGGGAGGGGTGGAGGAGGTGGAGAGGTTTATGCGGAATATCAGGCCGGAGAGGATCGGTGAGCTGAAGTTCTTGATGATGTTGAGAGCAAGTCGCAGAGCTGACGGTGTGGGTCGCACGAAAGGTGTCCTCCACGAGCGGGAGGTCGAGCGAAGTACGGCGACTTTCTACCTCAACACCGCCGAGAGCCTCATGAAAGAGCTCTCGAACGAGTATGTTGAAGAGCAGGTACTTCAGTGCTGCAAGCCGTGCGTTTTCCTTTTCTCCTTTTCCTCTCAGCTTACTAAGAGGGAAAGACCTAACACGTGGCGCGACACAGGTACTTCGAGTCGTCGACGCATCGCGACACGTTCGAGGCCGCGCACTCGGTCCTCCTTGCCATCTTCTCGAACGAGAAGAAGTGTGCGAACGACATTGCGCCGTGGTACACTTCTTTGCTGCTCAAGGTTTGTCCTCCTGCCCCTCAGCTTCGTCGATTACGCGCTCACCCCGTTCACTTCAAAGGCCTACCCGACGTTGATGTCGACCTCTCAACTCCGACTCGCGTTTACGACCCTGATCCGATGCGTCTCAAACTCTGACGACGCTTTGGCATGGTACCTCATCCTCCAAATCATCGCCGCTCTCGAAGTCCTCCCGACGTCCTCTTCTCCCCCGCCAACCCCCTCCTCCTCCGAGATCGACGCCTCGCTCGCCGCCGACCACCAAACAGCAACGGCCCCGAAACGCGACTTTGACGACCACCCAACCCGCCTCGACGAAGCGGCCCACCTCTCCCCGCTAGAAACGACCGTACTCGCCCTCCCACGGGGGCACCTTCTCCTCACTTTGATCGACCAATCAAGCTCGGTGAACCTCGTTCTCCTTCGGTCGCTATTGGAAAAGGTGTGGGAGTTGGTGAAGGGAGAGGGGGATAAGGACGCGAGAGAGGCGCTTGTGAGGGTCGTTTTTGGGGTGTTGGGGGAGGGGCTGGATTCGACGAAGAGGGAGGAAGGGGTGAGGTGGTGGATGGAGAGGGGGGAGGAATTGGCTCCGGCACTGTGAGAATGCATTGAAAACGTGTTGTACTTAGAGGACAGCGAGAAGGAAGAAATGAAAAGAAAGCACTCTATGATATTAATGCAACAGCCCCAGCTCAACCCTTACGCTACACGTGCCACCTCTTTACTCATCAGCGACCTGCTCCTCGTAATCCGGCCTCCAGCTGCTCAACCACTTGTTCCTCGGTCCCTGGAGCGTGCTCTTGCCACGCTTGATGAAGTTGCCTCCTCCAGGCTTGAGCGTCTCGAGGACGGAAGCGTCCGTGTGGGAGAAGACGACCTCGCCGCGAAGGATGGTGAGGAGGGGCCAGTCCTCGAGGATCATACCCTCGTAAGGGGTGTAGTCGCATGCCGAGTGGAGCTGGATCGCCAGGAACGAAGAAAACAGCATCAGCTTCGCGCTTCTCGAACAGCTTGGGAGGGGCAGCACGCGACTCACGTTCTTCACCGTAACCTCCACCTTCTTCCTCTCATCCTCCCTCCTCCACACGATGAAATCGGCGTCACTTCCCGGCGCGATTGTTCCCTTCTGAGGGTAGAGGCCGTAGAGCTTGGCCGCGTTGGTCGAGTTGAGCTCGACGAAACGCTGGCGCGAGATCCGACCTTTGCAGACGCCTTCGGACCAGAGGAGGGGAGAGCGGGTCTCGACTCCGGGGAGTCCGTTGGGGATGTGACGGAAGTTGCCGAGCTTGTCGTCCTTGAGGTGCTTGATGAGGCCGAGCTGTGGGAAGTGGGGAGGGCGGTTAGTTGGTTGCCACGTGTTGCTCCTCTCTCTAAAAACATCGACGCCTTTTTCGCAGTGATCAAGGGATGGAGGGGAAGATCTAGTCTATTAATAAGAAGGCTTACCTGCTTTCCATCGTTTCCGCCCCAGTTGGTGGGAGCGTGGTCGGAGGAGATGACGGTGAACGTTCCGTTCGCGACGCCCTCCCAGATCTTCTCCTTGTCTCCGGGGTTCTCGCGAACGGGAGGAGCACAGCACGCCTTGGCACCTAAGATTCAGTACATAGCGGAAATTAGCAACCCCGTTCTCCTCCGAAACATGGAAAAGATTCCTCTAACGCACCCTCGAACCCACGTCCCTTCATAGCACTAGCGTCAAGCAAGACGTAGTGCGGGCAAGTCTCTCCATAGATGCTCATACCCCTGGTCTGAGCATCCCTGATCGTCTTCATCGCCTCCGGCGCCGACACGTGCACGAACAACGCGGGGCAGTCCATCAACTCGGAGAGGGCGAGCGCGCGACCCGTGGCCTCGGACTCGATGATGGGAGGGCGGGAGGTGCCGTGGTGCCATGGTGCGGTCTTGCCCTGCTTCTCGAGCGAGCGTGTCATGAACTCGATCATGTCGGAGTTCTCGGCGTGGATCACTACGCGGGAGGTGGGATTTCAGATCAGCTCCGCCGGCTCACAGTGGCGTCGGCGAACGATCCCGGCGAAGGAAGGAAAGGTCCAACTCACTGACGGTAACGCCGTACTGCCTAGCAGCGTACATGAGGTCGAGGATTTGGAGGTCCGTAAGCTTGAGAGCAGGGTAAGTCGAGTAGATCTTGACGCTAGTGATTCCGTCCGCGACGAGCTGGGGCAACTCGCGGTGCATCGCGTCCTCCGACGGGTCCGTCACGATAACGTGGTAGGCGAAGTCGGCGAGAGCATTCCCGCCGGAAAGCTTGTGGTAGTCTGCTACGGCTTCGAGCATAGACTTTCCACGGTGCTGGACGGCAAAGGCCACAACCGTAGTCGTTCCACCTGGGGGAGCGGACCGGCGAACAGATTAGCTTGCGCCGAGGGAGCGGCGGAGGCAAGGGAGGACACGCACCACCGAGAGCACTTCGGGTAGCAGTGGTCCAGTCGTCGGAGGATCTGGCTCCAACTCCAGCAGACTCTGCAAGAGTCACGCAGAAGATGCGGGGGCGCGGTAGAGGGTTGATACGAGGGAGCGGTCCAGAAACGCCAAACTTCAGCGATCGGATCTGTGCAAAGAATAGAGAGAAAAGACAAACGGGCGATATGCACGTGGCTATCCACGCCGCCGGGCTTTTGATATAGAAAGAAATGTATCAGCGTCCCCGTCCATCTCTGGAGCATCAAGCGCGCGCGGGCGACTTGAACGACGCGTGGAAGCAGAAAAACGGACTCACAGTGACGAATCGGCCCTCAGCATCAATGATTTTGCAGCCCTCGGGAACAGGCAAGTCAAGACCAAGCATAGCAACCTTGCCGCCGATACACCCGATATCGCAAGCCATCTCATCGCTCGCCGTCACGACGACGGCATTCTTGATAATCAGGTCGAACTTGAAGCTCATCTTAGCTGATGAAGAAAGGGGGGTTGAAGGAGAAGGTAGTGGTTGGAAGGTGAGGAAGGGGATAAGCGGAGGGGCGAGAGATAGGCGTGCCGAGCGGTTTGCAATTGTTGGCCGCCGGCGAGGCGAGCGCCCGCAGAGGCGGATGGGCGGCGCGCTCGAGAAACTTGGCCAGCCGCATTTATCCGAGCGGTCTGTTATCTTCAGAGCTGAAGAAGGGTAAACAAACTCTGTAGAGGACAGTCGTGTGACTTGGAGGGTGGAAGACGAAGGGCGAGGCCGCAGTGCTGTCGACGTGGTGTGGTGTGCCTTCGCCGAGAAGTGCTGGTGGAGGTCCGCGGACTAGAGCTCTCATCGAGGAAGGCAGGGCGACAAAACGGCAGGATATGAATGCAGGGGCGGCGAGGGTATAGCGACGCAAGAAAGATGGTATAGATCTGTGAGCCTTTCCGACCGGCTGGAGGCGTTGTAGCCTCAGCAGAGCACACCTTAGTTGGCAGGATCCTGGACAACAACCTGAGAGAACGACAGTCAGCTCCTGAAGGCTCCAAACTATCTGCTAATGAGTGTTTATACCAAGATGTAAAGCTCATCTGGGGAGCATGAGGCGCGTGAGCACGGTGCGACCACAAAGTAAACAAACAAGGGGAGGAAGACGCACCAAGTGTGATCATCAGCTCATGCTTCTTAGTCCTGATCCTCAAGAACCGTGCCTCGTCCTGCAAGCCATCAACACTCATTCAGCATCCTCCCCTTACATCATCCCAGCCCAAACACCGATACGCACCGACTGATCGACCTCACTGAGCTCCGTGCCCACGCTCTCAACGAGTTTCACCGCAGCCTTCGCGTACGCTCTCGCCGTTTCGCTTGATGTTGGTGCTACTGGTGTTTCTGCTTCTGAGGCGTCTGGGGCGGGAGTAGCGGCAACAGCGGCGGCGGGAGGGAGGGCGAAGAGGGGTCCGGCGGAGCGGATGATGATGCCTGTCGCACGGGCGAGGATGAGAACGCCTCTAACGGCTGTAGGAACTCTTGTTAGTTTGGATTGATAGAGATAGGAAGGCGAGGCGCACCTTTGTGAGAGGTCAATCTTGCGATGGTCTCCTCGACCTCTGGTGGAGGTTGGAACGCTGGCGTCGCGGCGGTGGATGAGGAGGCCTGTGGACCGTCAGATCAGCTTTGTTGACTCTTCAGAACATCAAAGTAACGCACCATTTCGTGCTTAGTTCCAGGAAGTGACGACGACAACAAAGTGGACAGAAGCGAAGCGACGCGCGCATCCTCCGTCCCCCTTGTGTTCCGACCACTCGCACGCTCGACACTCGTCGACCCGTCAGCGTCGCATTTGCGCTCTACGAATCTCTCTATACCCGCTCAGTACATACATACGGCTCGCACGACTTGATTCCATACAGACGTCTGCTTGACCGACACCCCCGAGCTCGTTCCACCTCGCGCTCTCTCGAGCAGCCTCTGCATCATGTTGGGCGCGTCCACTTCCTCTCCTTCTATTTGTTGCGCCGTTTTAACACCTACAAAACTACAGTGGTCGGTCTCACCGGTGGCATCGCCTCAGGTCTGTCACCATCGCTCGCCCCAAAACGCCGGCCCCACCTCTCGCTTGCTGACCATCACACGAAACTCCAGGCAAATCCACCGTCTCGTCTCTCCTCCAATCCCAACAAATCCCCATCATCGACCTCGACATCCTCGCACGCCAAGCCGTCGCTAAAGACTCGTACGCGCTCTCAGCCCTCTCCTCCCACTTCGGCCCCTCGATCCTCCTGCCGGACGGCACTCTCGACCGCGCGAAGCTCGGCTCGATTGTGTTCAATGACGAGAAGCAGAGGAAGAAGTTGAACTCGATTGTGCATCCCGCGATTAGGAGGTTGTTGGCGTGGGAGTTGATCAAGAAGTGGATGGGTGGGGAACCGGTTTGTGTCGTAGATGCGCCATTGTTGATTGAGGGTGGGCTGTGGAAGTTCTGTGGTGCAATCGTTGTCGTCTACTGGTAAGTTGCATCTCGTCCCTACCTCCCATCACTCGTGTTGCGCGTCAAAGAGGACCCACTGATCACCACGTGCGCCCCCTCCAGCTCCGAACAACTTCAACTTCAACGCCTCCGAACCCGCAATTCCCTAACCCTCGCCGACGCCCAATCCCGCATCAACTCTCAAGCGCTTCTCTCCTCGAAACTTCCCTACGCGGACCATGTGATCGACAACTCGGGCCCGCAATCCGAGCTCAACATCCAGGTGCAGCAGGTCGTTGCCAAGCTCCGGAGGAGGGCCGGGTGGAGCTGGAAGCTCAGTTGGTGGATCCCGCCTGTGGGGATCGTGAGAGGGCTGTTGGTCGTTGCGTCTAGGTTGTGGTATAAGGGTGTTGGGAAGGACAAGAAGGCGAATGCGAGGAAAAAGGCGGCGCTGTGAGGAGTGAAGCGGCGAAAAGGAAGGCGGGGTGTACAGAAGTGTTGTTCTTTTTTGTGCTAAAACATGTCTGCTTGCTTACTCGTCGATTTCGTGAGATGCTGAGCGAGGAGTAGTGCTTCTGACCACAAGAGGAAGGAATTCACGGTGCCCACGTGTTTCCTCAAGCAAGTGGGCGGAAGGCTTTTGGAGTACTGCACAACAATACTTCACTTTGGCCGAGTGGAGGTGGCTCGGCTCGGACGACACCCCATGGGGCGGTGACTATCGTGAGGTGAACGGCCCAGGAGCCGGCCCCGGAGACGGCCGGAGTCGGTGATGTGGAATTGGCCTGGCACAGCCTCAACTCGGGCTTCTGAAAGCTTCGTGTTTTGAATGAACCCAGCCTATGCCTAGAAACAACCCCCCCTGCAGATCCAGACACGAGACTGCCTCGTCTTGTGACCTCTACAAATCCTGCAGTAACCGTGAGTGTCGACGCCGCTTCTTTCCCCCTTGTCTGAGGGCCTGACGATACTTTGAAGAGCAGAAGCAGAGTGGCTTCTATACTTGTATGACCTGATGTTGTACATTTGACTAGAACATGGGCTTCGGTCATTGTAGACGCTAACGCTCGCCACGTGGATAAAATCGCCAACCTCGCGTTTCTGTCAAGCAGATCGGCTGGCATCCGCTTTCGGCACAAAAATCCCTCTCACACTTGTTCTAACTCCGCGCTTGAGAGGTCAAGGCTACACTCCGTCCGACACACCGCTATCAAACGAGCGGCAGGGTCGGCGAACACAACCCCGGGCTCCTAATTTTCGCCGCCCAGCACCGGGCGGACGCCAATCGAGGGCCCGGTCTCCTGACGAATTGCCGACAAATTCCATGGAGCCGGATGATTCAGGGGATACTTTTGATGATCGCAGGCCTGCCAAAAGGGTTGCATGTGGCAAGACTGCCCTGCAAGCGCGGCCGATCAGGTGTCTGTCAGGCGCAGCATGGACGCGCTCGCGCACTTTTTTTTGTCGGCGGCCCGGTCCGCCCCTTGCCCTTGTTTTTTCTGCTTTGAACCACATCCTTGTTCTGATTCTTGTTTGCTTCATTCGGCTCCGACGTCTCTCATTTCGCGGACACGGCTGCTTCGCACTGCTCCGAACACTCCGCGCCCTCCGACGCACGCACCATGGCCCCCTCTCGCTCCCACCGTTCGTCAAGCTCCTCGAAGGCAGTGTCGGCCGCGAGACTCTTATCCTGCGACGGATGTCGTAAGAGGTGCGCTGCTTCATGCTCCCAGACCTTTATGGACACCGATTGACCCATTCCCGTTCGCTACCACCAGCAAGAGTGAGCTTGATTCCACGGTGCACCGCCTCTGAGGCAGCTGCTAATCTAACCCCCTTGTTCACGATCAAAGGTCGCTGCTCTCGTTCTATGAACTGTGCTGGGTGTATCATGAAAGGAATCGACTGTATCTGGAGTACTGGGACACCGACGTAGGCTTTCGTCTCGCAGCGAGTCATTTGGGAACGGGCGGGGCTGATGTCGTGTGGTTGTTTTTCGAGCAGGCGCACACCAGAAGAAGGGCGGATTGCTGAGAGCCAGGCGGAAGAGTATAGACTCAGATGCACTGTAAACTCTCTCCAGCGACGGCTGGAGGCGGCCGAAAAGCGAAGGGACGACCGAATGGCGAAACTCTCGTCGTCGTCATCCTCCTACGTCTACCCGTCATCCCCCGCTTCGTCCTACTGGTCGGTCGAAAGCCTCTCAGATAGTGACGGAGGGAGCGATACGGGAGAAACAAGCTATCCCACGTTCCAGGACGCCCTCCGTATCGAGCCTTCCTCCACCTCCGCTCCTCCTGTCGACAACCCCGCTTCGCCCTTTTCGCCATTCTCACCACGCACGCCCCTCACCCCGCAATCGGTCTACCAGCTCTCATATGCAGATACGGACGTCAAGCCGTCGCTCTCAAACCCACAGCCGACTTTCATCTCCTTCCCCAACCTGAACCAGAACAACTTCTCCTATCAGCCCGTGTTCGCCCACTACGGCCAGCCACAGCCGCACTATCCTACTCTCAACGGGGCAACTTGTGGATTGGGAACGGTGGAGCCGCGGTTGATGTTTGATGCCGCTGTTTCCTGGTGAGACTTGTACAGCTGTAGAATTCCCTGCCCCCCTCCGGCGGGTTATGATGAAAAACAACTGTTGATGTTGCCCACGTATCTTTTTTTTTTAAAAAAAAAAAAAGGATCATGCCAAAGACGAGTGTCAGGGTCAGAATACCAGAGCTGGGACGATGAGGTTCTGGAAAAAAACTCTCTGTTTCTGAATGACTGGCTGTCCTCTTCCGAGGGAGCGTGTTGCAGGGATCTGTGGGCCCACCGTCCTGCCATACGTAGATACGACGGTACCGCCCCTCAGGGCACTCTAGCACACTACACCCAGATAGGAGGAGGTGGACTGTGTTGCGTGCTCGGCGAGGTGGTTCCGCGCTGGTCAGGGGCCTCCGCCGAGGACGGTCTTCTGGAGGCTGTGTCCCACCCGACAACCCAGCCTGAGCACGCGCTCCCGAGCTCACCCTTTTACTTCAGGTTATGGTTTTTATCCTTGCCACAAGAAAGTCTGTCCTTGACGTACGGAACATGAAGAGTGATTGCTGCGCATGGAGGAGGAGTGGCAAGCAGCTAAAACGAATCTACAGTGTCACAGATCCCAAGGCATGGGGAGCAACAGGCGCTTGCTGGGTCAGCTGATCACAAAGAATAGGGAACTGTTTTGGACAAGAGTTTTGCGGACCGAGGCGAGGCTATGGAAAGACTCGCTCGAAAGACGACCGTGTAAGGGGTCGACCGAGCGTGAGGGGCTAAAACTTCTTCTTATTGGGTCTTCTGAAAGCTGTACAACGGCTGTCGATACTTTGTAAATCGAGCACATGACCCTCAACTGCTAACTGATTGGTTCAATAACACATTATTTGGTCAACCATGTTGTTGAACGAACGGCCAGGTCGGAGAAACCCGCCACGTGTCCTGAATCGAGCGGCGGCTTGCTTCACCACCAACTGCGGTCGGGTCCGTCCTGTGTACCTACGCGGATCGAACAATAAAAATGCGCTTTACTGTCTACGTGTTCCACATATCTCAAGAGGCGATGGAGGCAAGGCTCTAACGTTCCAATAGCTCGAATAGCTCTGCCCATTTGTTACTTGTCGGAATCGAGCGACGGAAATACGCGGCCGAGTCGGGTCCTGACCTGGGTCTCGGCGACTCAGGCACCTGCTCGGGAGGGTGCACAAAAAGAAACATCTGTCGCAGTCTGTAGTACACCAAAGGTTTTCACTGGTTGTAACCGTCTCAAAACTTATGGGACAGCTCCAATCAGGCTTTCGGACTACGTCGCTTCTCACGACTCGTTCTATCGCGCCCTGCGTGTCGACGCGCGCTCCAGCGCAAACAGACGACCTTTTTCGCTGTCCGGAGGTCAAGGGCGTACCTGCCCACTGCCGCATTCCTTGGCAGGTCGCTCTTGTCCGTCTCTTTGTTCCACCACCCACACCCGCCCCGCGTTTCCTTCAGGAACACGCACGGGTTTACGATTTTTTGTGGCCTAGACCTGCACGCGGCTCCTCCCGTGTCTTCGATTCCTTCCCGTGCTCGCAAACACCTCTGGGTCAGTGCCGTTTCCTTTTCCCTCTTTCTTCCTCTATCCTCATCCACCATGCAGCCTATCGAAAGCCCAGCGCTCACCGAGAAGACGTCCTACTCCGACACAGCGGAGAGCGACGTCGCCGTCCCGTCGGCACCGCCTCCGTTCCGTCCGACTCGCCAGTTCTGGCTTGTTTTCCTGTCGCTCTGCACGTCGTGCTTCCTCTCGGCGCTCGACCTCACCGCCGTTTCCACGATTCTCCCCTCCATCGCTGCTGACCTCAAGTCGGGCGAGTACTCGTGGGTCGGATCGTCCTATGCCCTCACCTCGACCGCCTTCATTCCTTGGTTTGGAGGGTTCGCCGAAATCTTTGGACGTCGCTCTGCGGTCAGTTCCCGTTTCTTGTACGTTGCCAAGCATGAGGACATTCCTGACAATTCCTGGCATTGCTTACACAGATGCTCTCGTCCCTGTTCCTCTTCGCTGTGGGCTCTGCCATCTGTGGTGCCGCCCCCACCATGAATGTCCTCATCGTCGGCCGCTCCGTTCAAGGTGTTGGAGGAGGTGGTATTTTGACCATGGTGAGCTGATTATTACAGTTGACCAACGCTCCCTTCTCCCTGGTTCCTGACGCGGTACTCCTCTAGGTCGAGATCCTCGCTGTCGACTTGATCCCGCTCGCCAGTCGTGGTGCCTACTTGGGAATCATCGGATTTGTGTGGGCAGTTTCTTCTGCTATTGGTGTGAGTACAGCTTCAAGGGATCTTCAAACCCAAGAGGAACTGACACGTTCCCTTTAGCCCCCAATCGGTGGAGCGTTCGGCGGTGACAGCGGCTTGTGGAGGTACTTGTTCTACAGTAAGTTAGTCTCACAGCTTCTTATTAATAGGAGAGCTAACATCAATCTGTAGTGAACCTTCCTCTTGCTGCTATCGCGATGGTCCTTGTCGCCATCTTCCTCGACGTCAGGGTTCCCCCTACAACGTGGTCCGAGAAATTCGCTCAGATGGATTACGCGTGCGGCCATCTCTCTCTTACATGCCTTCCATCAGCCGGAACACTAACACAACTCTTTTTCACAGCAACGGACTTTTCGTCGCCGGCACCACCGCCGCCGTTCTTGGACTTACGTGGGCGGGAGAGGAATACTCGTGGGGCTCTTACCACGTTCTCGCTCCCCTCATCCTTGGCTTGGCCGGAATGGTCGTCTTTATGTGGATCGAGAAGAAGTGGGTCAAGCACCCCACAGTCCCTTTCGACATCCTCACGAACCGCACTTCGGTCGTTGGCTTCATCACCAACTTCCTTCACGGTACGCTTTCCATTTATTGCGATAGCTACGCCTTCTCTCGCTCACAAACTTTTTTTCATTCTTTTTAGGCATTGCTTCGATCGCAGCAATTTACTATTACCCCGTGTACTTCCAAGCAGCTAAGGACGCCTCCCCCCTTCAATCTGGCATCAACCTCTTCTCTGCTTCCTTCACGATCGCTCCCTTCGCCATCATCGTCGGAATCTCCGTCACGATCACTGGTCACTACAAGTTCCAGAACCTCTTCGGATGGGCGATGTGTGCGGTCGGGTTTGCGGTGTCGTCGTTGCTGAAGGTTGAATCGCCTAAGGCTGCTTGGGCTGCTTTGTGAGTCCTCCTCTGCTCACCTACGTGCCGAGGAATGATGCTGACAAAAATGCTTTCAGCCCTGTCATTCTTGGTATCGGACTCGGCTGTCTCTACTCTGGAACCGTCTTCCCCGTCACCGCTCCCCTCCGTCCCGACCAGCAGCCTCACGCCGTACGTGTCCCTCTTCGCACAGTCTCGCTCACACCTACACCTCATTGACGCTTCCTCTTACCGCTAGATGGCTTTCCACGCTTTCACGAGGTCCTTTGGCCAGGTGTTTGGTATCTCGATCGGTGCGACGGTACTCAACGGCCAGCTCGCGAAGCTCCTCCCCGCCAAGTACCTCGCCGCGTTTGGGGGGTCTTCGTCGGCCGCTTATGCCAGCATCCTTTCCATCAAGGAGCTGTAAGTCCCCCTCCACATTTGACATACATCGAATAGTCGCTGATGCAACACTTTTGCGAACACAGGCCCGCAGTCCTCCAGCAGGAAGTCAAGGTCGCGTTCGTCGATTCCCTCAAGATGGTCTGGCAAGTCATGATCGGCGTCTCTTGCCTCGGCTTCGTCGTCGCCATTGCGATGAAGCAGCTCGCTCTTGCTACTACTGTCGACGAGAACTGGGGATTGAAGGGCGGCAAGGAGGAGGCGAAGACGAGCGAGGAGTCTCAGGTTTAGAGGGTGGTCGAAGCCACGTTGATAGCATTCCCATTATAGGGCGGAGGGTGTTTTTGATTCTAGTGTTCTTTCAGGGTTTGAGGGTGTCATACACGTAGCTGGGAGGGTGATGCCAACACTGGTGATATTGCCCGATGATATCTACAATTCGAGAGACCACAGCCCCAGACACTCCTCGACTAGAACAAATGCCCGCTCCGCAGCGGCTCCTTCAATGACTCTGCGAACTGAGTCGAGAAGAACGTCGGCCCAACAGCTTTCTTGAGGTTCTCCAGTCCCTCCTTTGTACAGAGTCCATCTCTTCTGAGGATCATGAGCGCGCGGTCGATAACCTGTTCTACGATGACGGCTTTGAAGTCGTCGTCGGAGGGGTCGTTGTTGACGGTGGTGGAGGTTGCGGCTGAGGTTGCGGGTGGCTTTGATGTGACCTGAAGAGCCGAAGTATTTGACACAGGCTGGATGTAGTCATTTCTATCAGTCCTGCCATACAACCAAGACCACGTGAACGGGACAGTGAACGCACCGAATCGAGTTCCGAAGATGAGAAAGGAATGCCAGAAGGAGCGCCCCGAATCGGACTATCGTTTGGTTTGATCTTCTTTGCCCGAGAGGTTTTGAGGGGAGTTGGCTCTGCCTTGAGCTCCATAGGAGAAGGAGCGCGAGACGTCCGACTGGCGGACCTCCGGCGGGCTTGTTCAGCCTGTTGCTGAAAGGAGCAACGTGTTAGTGACGAAAGGCGGAGGAAGCATTAGTCTGAGTACACCTTTTCCAACATAGAGCCTCTGTAGTATGTGTCGATAGAGTAGTTGTTTTCGTCATGCAACTCCGACACAGCTCGTTTCTTGCCCTGCTTGATGGAGTTTCGTCGAGCCACGTTGTCCTCGTCCATGTCCTCGTCCTCCTGTGTAGGCCAAAGTCAGCACAGACGAGTCCAGGAGCCCAAAAAACATAGTAACAAACAGAGTCGTCAACTTCAACCACGGGAGGCTTAACCGCCGCTCTGGTCGCCTGCAAATTGTTTCGCGCGTTAGCAGACAATCGTTGGTGTGCGATTCAAGGACGGACCCTGCCAAAAGTGGAGGAGGATGAAGCAGAAGCTAAATTGCTGGCGGAAGGGTTTGGTGCTGGCGATGGCTATCGGTCAAATTTGGTCAGCATGCTGCAGAGATATGGAAACGTTCGGCGGCGTACCCTGATCACTGGCACAGGCGGAGGCGGAACCACGACAACCGGCGTAGCCCGAGGAGCAGAGTTGACCGTGAGCTGAGGAGCAATTCCTTGCACTCCTTGCGAAGTAACTCCAAGGGCCGCCGCGGTCGCCTCCCTCAAGTGCGGGGCGACGTCGTTCCTCAGCCACGCCTCGACGAGCCGGACAGCCTTGACACGGTTCTCCGCCCTCTTGCCATCCTTGAACAGCTTCTCCAAGTCTCGATAGTAAGCCTTTGTCGCCTTTCGTAGTCGAATAGCCGTAGTGTGAATGGCGGTGCCGCTCGGGTGGCGGTATAGCTTCTCGAACTCGGTCGTCTCTGCCGTGGTTTTGTTTTCGGCGCCGGGGCTTGTAGGTATGAGAGGAGCATCGCGACCTGCTTTCGTTTCAAAAAGGAGCTGGATGATGGCGTTTTCGAGCGGAGTATTGGTCATGTCCGAGTAGACTGATTTCGGACTCGGGAGACTGTAAGCGCTGAGGAAGCGCAAGAGGCTGAGCAATACGAGTACGGACCTGAACCGAGAAAGGTTTTAGCCAGAATGCGATGTACAGAGAGAGAGAGTATGACTAGAAGCAAGGCGCAGGAGGGCAAGCCTCGCATTGCGGGACTGATCCGAGGACATCGAGGGACGACTTGGACAGCGGGGGCGGCGCCACGGTCTGCTTCGCTCCATTCTTCGCATTTCACTCTAACTTCGAGCAACTCCGACAAAACAACACATAGTTAAATCTAGATCTACTTGCGACACTCACTCGTTGCCGCGACTTTGACTCTCCCGGAGTGACCGGACCGCCGCTCGCCCGCCCCTCTTCGATCCCGCTCCTCTGCCAGGAATCTCTAAACAGCAACCACGATGGCAGCGACCTCGATCGTCGATCACGTCAAGGACGCCTTTTATGCCCTCTCGTCCTGCTTCTGTGCCACCGGTGCGTTCGTTCTCGAGAGCAAACGAGCGCAGGCTGATCATCAACCAACGTGTTCCCTCGGCGACAGACTCGACGCTCAAGCTCAACGGACGGTCATTCAAGATCATCTCTCTTCTTGGTGAAGGAGGTTTCTCCTATGTTCGTCCTGAGCTGTCATTGCTTGCAGAGGCGTGGCTGACGAGACGCCGCCGTGTGCGTTCGTGCGTGCAGGTCTACTTGGCTCAGGACTTGGCGAGCGGGAGGCAGTTTGCGCTCAAGAAGATCAGGTGTCCCTTGGGTAGTGATTCGGTTCGGGAGGCGATGAAGGAGGCTGAAGGTGCGTTTCGTCTTTACTGCTGGGTTGTGGTTGTGGGAGGGAGGCTCGGTACTGCTGGTGGAAGCTGCGCGGCGGAGAGGAGTGCTGGCAAGTTTGGAGGGAGATGGGCACAGCGAGAAGTGTGCGACGAAAAGGAGAGGAAACATGTTAAAGTGGCTGGGTAGAGCAGGGCGGGTGAGCGTTGGTCGTGCCCTTGTTAGGGGTCACGAGGTTGCGTAGTGGGGGAAGTAAGAGTACCCGCACGAGTACAGACAGTTTCGCCATCAGCGCCGTTTAAAGCAGCTTGGTTGCAGATTGATTAGCGTAAGCTGATGTTTCCTGCTCTCTCGTGCAGCCTACAAGCGCTTCCGACACCCCAACATCATCCGCTGCCTCGACTCGTGCATCATCCAGGACGGCCAAGAAGAGGGAGGCAAGATCATTTACCTCTTCCTGCCATACTACAAGAACGGAACAGTGCAACACGTCATCTCTGACAACGCTGTACGTTCTTTCCTCTTTCTAAATCTCAACCCTCGCTGCTTTGGACGACCCTCTTCACCTGACACCAAACAAAGGCAACCGGGCTAACTCTTCCACCTCACCTTTTCCAGGTCAACGGTCTGCATTACCCCGAACTCTCCATGCTCCAAATCTTCCTCGGCACCTGCGAAGCCGTCCGAGCAATGCACCACCACGTCTCTGGCGCCAAGCCCTCGTACCCACCTCCCTCGCCTCTCTCCTCACTATCGAAACCCGATGGAGAGAGTACAGAAGAAGAAGATGCGGAAGACCACCTGGCGGAGGAGGGAGCGGCGTTGATGAATCAGGAGGAGAGGGACGCGGCTGGCGAGGGCGTCGCGCCTAGTATGGGGGGTCCGGCGGTACCGCCCAAGACGGAGGAGGCAGGGAAGGCGATTGCGTGGGCTCATAGGGATATCAAGCCGGTGAGTGGTCTTTACTGCTTGTTGCGGTGGGGGATGAGAAATGGAGAAAGCTGACGTGGCTTACGTCGTCCAGGCCAACATCATGCTTGCTGATGACGGTAGGCTTCGTTTTGAATCTTGCGAAAGACCCCTACTAAACAGCTCACCATGTGACAGGAGTGACTCCAATCTTGATGGACTTTGGATCGGCGCTGCCCGCTCGCATCCCCATTCCCGACCGTCGAGCGGCCGTGTTGCAGCAGGACCTCGCCGCAGAACACTGTTCGATGCCGTTCCGTGCGCCCGAGCTATTTGATGTTTGTCTGCTCCTCCCTCTTCTCCTTCCCCCTTACTGACCCATCTTGCGTTCCACAGGTGAAAACCGGCGTCGACCTCACCGAAGCCGTCGATATCTGGTCCCTCGGCTGCACGCTCTTCGCCATGGCATACTCCAACTCGCCTTTCGAGACTTCCCAGCAATCCGAACACGGAGGATCGATTGCGATGGCAGTGCTCAATGGAAAATACTCGTTCCCCAAGGACGGGAACTACTCGGAGGGGTTTAGGGAGTTGATCCAGTTGATGATCAAGGTCAAGCCGGAGGAGAGGCCGAATATCGATCAGGTGAGCTTGTGCTGGCTTTTGGTGCAGGAGGAGAGACTGACGGATGTTCTGTGGTGTAGGTTATCGAGGCGACGAAGCAGGCGATCGCGCGGCTGTCCTGAGAGGTTTCCAGAGGAACGGGGTGCTTGCACGTAATGGCTCGGAAGTGAGAACTGTAAACTACACCATGGTCTTGCATGTGTCTTTCTCTGCCTTCTGTACAGAAAGCTCTGGCGGAGAGAACACCATAGCCCGGATTTGAAAGCTACACGTGCACAACTCCTCCCTTTTACATACTTGGCGTGCTTGAGCTAGCCTACTAGCTTTTCTCATCAACTACCTTTGACTTGCCCCTCGTCTTCAGACGTTCGTGCATGAGCTCTCGGTGCCAATGTGTGCCTTCATACTCGCATCTTGGCGAGATGGCTGCAGTGTTGCGACCTTGCAAGTTGGCCACCCATTTTTCGTACGTAGGAGGCGGCGCAGGTTTGAGGAAAGCGAAGGGTGCTGCTTACCGGCACGGCGTTCAGCCATTCTTGTTTGACTTGATCGGGGTCTCTCTATAGAAAATCCCGGACAGATAAAGTCGCAGTGTTCGCGGTGCCCAGCTCGGCCGCCCGGACTTCCGGCGACTCGTCCAGCCATAGGCAGGCAGCGGCAGGCAGAGTCACCATGGCTCGCCCTCCGTTTGATTCATCACATTTCGCTCAAGTCGCCAACACCCACCCAGAACAGTAGTGCAAAGATTGTGGCGACCCTCGTTCGCTCCCTGTTCTCCTACCTCGCCGCTTGCGCCCCTCGCTCGTCGTTCGCAAAACTCAGCAAGACGATGCCCGCCTCGACGCTCGCACCAGAGCTCAAGGACACGACCCACCTCGTGAGAGCGCTGCTCAACTTTGGACTCAAGGATGCTGCTGGTGACGGGAGCGACCTCGATGGCGAGGACGAGGAGGTGACCGTCGGAGGAGTTTTGGGCAAGACCCAGACGACCAAGGACGATCCCGCGTCGAGCAAGAAGAAGGCGGCGAAGCAGCAGCAGAAGCAGAAGGGAAAGGAGAAGGAGAAGGACGTTGCTGAAGAGATGGAGGCGTTGTCGCTCGGTGGAGCTGGAGCTGGAGGTGCGGGCGCGACGGCCGGCGCGGAAGGAGGTGCGATCCCCGCCGGCAAGGTCAAGGACAAGAACCTCAAAGGACTCCTCCGACACTCGGATCACACCATCACTCTTCCGTCCGACAAGGACGGCGGCGAGCCAACTGAGCGCGTGCTCACGTCCTGGAAGATGGCCGACTTTGCGTACAAGCGCGACCCTTGCCCGTTCCCGACCAGGGCGAGGGGTCTCTTCACCGAAAAGGTCGAGGGGGCAAAACTCGACGGCGGAGATGTGTACAGGATCGTCGCGAGGGGATACGACAAGTTCTTCAACGTCGGAGAAGTCTCGTGGACTCAGGTTTGTCCCCTTGCTTCGTGGCGGCGGACTGTGTTTTATGGCTGCATTGAGCTGACAATTTACGGTGTCCAACAGTGGGACAACATCTCAAAACACTCTTCGCCGCCCTACGAGCTCACCCAGAAGTCCAACGGCTGCATCATTCTCATCGCCGCCCTCTCCCCCTCGCACATCCTCGTCACGTCCAAGCACAGCATCGGCGCCCACGCTCAAGTCAACACCGAGAGCGGCAAGTCGCATTCCCAGATGGGAGAGTACTGGCTCGAGAAGCACCTCGCAAAGGTTGGGAAGACCAAGGCCGACCTCGCGAACGAGTTGTGGGAGAAGGAGTTGACCGCCGTCGCTGAGGTTCGTAGCGTTTGCTCCCACGTCCCACAAGGTCTTCTGCGGATCATAGCTGACCCTTTACACTTTTCGACTGTCTCCAGCTCTGCGACGATTCCTTCGAGGAACACGTTCTCGCCTACCCACCGCACCTCACCGGACTCCACCTCCACGGCCTCAACCACAACACCACGACGCTCAACACCCTCCCCTCCTCCGCCGTCACCACCTTCGCCAAAACGTGGGGCTTCATTCCAACGCCCTTTGTCACCTTCCCTTCCGTCGTCGGCGTCAAGACCTACTGCGAGTCCGTCGAAGCCGCTGGCGGAGTCGAGGAACCTACCAAGGACGGCAAGGGCGTCAAACTCGTCCCCGTCGAAGGATTCGTCGTGAGGGGCGTCAAGAAGGGCGGTGAGAAGGGTGAGGCGTTCTTCTGGAAGGTCAAGTACGACCAGCCGTACCTCATGTACCGCGAGTGGAGGGAGCTCACGAGGAGGGTCCTCGCGTCGTACCCGAACAACGACGTCAAGCCCAACAAGCTCAAGAACGAGGAGAGTAGGATGTACCTCTGGTGGGTCAACTTCGAGATCCAGAAGGACGTTTCGAGGTTCGATAGTTGGAAGACGGGGAAGGGAATTATCAGGACGAGGGAGGAGTTCTTGAAGTGGATGAAGGGCAAGGAGGCGAAGGAGGTGGCGAGGTCGTTGAAGAATAAGGCGTTTACGGAGGTCGAGATGGATGCGGGGAAGGACTTTGACAAGACCTTGATCGTCCCGGTTGCTGTTCAGGGGTGTGGTGCGTCTTTCTTCTATGATTGGTGGTTTAGATGAGGACACGTGTTGACCTTTGTGAGTGGGTGGTTACAGGCAAGACGGCGCTCGCCCTCGCCCTCGCCAAGCTTTTCGGTTGGGGTCACACCCAGAGCGACGACTTTATCATGAAGAAGTCGGGACCGCACTTCATCAAGAGCGTGCGCGAATTGCTTGGGAAGAACCAGGTCGTCATCGCCGACAAGTCAGTCTCCCTCTTCCTCTGCCTCTCCTATACGACTTGAGGCTCATCGCCCATGTCATTCCAGGAACAACCACATTCGCAAGCTTCGAACCGACCTCGTCGAAGTCGCCCAATCCGCCGCGCCAGCCCACAAAGTCCGCCTCGTCGCCCTTGTCTGGCCCGTCGACTCGCCCGAGTACCCTCGCGACAAACTCCACGCCCTGTGCGCCTCCCGAATCGTCACGCGCGGACAGAACCACCAGACGCTGCGAGCAGGCGAGGGGCACGAGAACGCGCTGTGGCAGTTCTTCGGTCAGCATGAGGCGTTTGAGCCCGCGACGAACAAGGAGGACGGAGCGTTCCATGAGGTCATCGAGATGAAGCACGACTGGACGAAGAAGGAGGCGTTGGAGCATGTCGTGGAGAAGATGGTGGGGATCCTCGGCGTCGCCAAGCCGAGCGATAAGGAGATTGAGGAGGCGCTCGAGTTCGCGGATGGGTACAAGCCTACGGTGTTCAAGCAGCTGACGGACAAGGAGAGGGAGAAGTTGGAGGAGAAGAAGAAGCCGAGGTACTACGGCATCGCGGTCGAAGCGAGGTTGTTCGACGTCCTCTCGCCTGTCTTCGCCCCTGGCTCCAACGAGACGTTCGACGCCATCAGCAAGGCCGGGAGGATCGAGCAGAACCCACACGTCACGCTCGTGCACGAGGTCGAGCTGCAGTCGAGTGACGAGGAGTTCAAGAAGGCGAAGAAGGAGTTGTGGGATCACTACGTCAAGACGGTGGAGGGAACGAAGACTGCGGGTGCGGACTCGGTCGCGATTGAGGTGACGTTGGGACCACGTGTGGTGTACGACTCGAGGGCGATGTCGATAGAGGTTTCGAACATATCTTCGAAAGTTGATGGGGTGTTGAGGCTCGAGGGAAAGAAGAGCGCGCACGTTACGGTCGGGACGTTGGAGAACGACATCAGGCCCGTCGAGGGCAAGTTGCTGTTCGATGCGTTGGCGGACGGCAAGACGGAGTCGGAGAAGGGTGGGGAGATTCACGTGAAGGAGATGGAGGTCGTCAAGTGTCGTGGAGTGTTGAAGGGCTTGCGTTGACGTTACACACACCACTCAAAGTTAGGCCCATTGCGTTAGATTTTTTTTCCTTCTCGTTAGTTTTGTTTCAGCAGTTACCCACCACTCTCCATACCCCACTCCTCGCTTTACTGTAAACCTTCTCGCAACTCTTCTCACCAAACAAATTTTTCTCAAGACAGTTTTTGACCGACCGAGCAAAGCGAGGCCAGACGCGCCGGCAGTGCCGGCATTCCGCCACGTCCGCGCGAGGGGTGTTTCTCCGCTGGTCGCCCCACGGCTTGTTCCCGTCCTGCCGGTGGTGCTTCGGCGATTTCTTTTTTCTTCTCGCTTGAATCGGGCTTGACGCAGGGTCTGGACCAAACAGAAGGGCAGCACTGTCGTGTGACTTGGTGCTAGTGACGTGTAACTGACAATTAGATAAAACAATCTAACGTCACATGACCGAAAGATAAGGTCGTCTTTGATTCGCCACTTGATTGTGCATCAATTCCAGCACGATGTACGTGACCACTTGGATAGCAAGCGTGGGTCGTTGCAAATCGACAACAATCAGCGTTTTCAAATGAGCACAAGTCGCATCAAATTCTCGCTTCCTCAAGTCCGCTTTCGCCGGTCGACCGCTCCCTCCCGGGGCCCGAAGGCCCGCCCAGGCCCACAAGTCGCGCCCGGGCGCGGGACGTCAAGGGAGATGCGTAGTCGTGTTCCTTGGGTTAGGCGTGATTCCAAGATCAACCTCTTATCTAAGTGGGCGAGAAGATTTTTGTCCCTTCCTTTCTCGCTGTCCCTTTCCTTTCTTTCCTTCGTCTCCATCCCTCTCTTTCCTTCATCCCATCCACACCACATCTATCTCGACTGCCATGTCGACGATCACGACGCAGCCCACGTACCAGACCGATATGACGACAGACTCTCGTCCTGTCCTCGAGGAGGGCGACGATGGGGCTGCTTCTTTCCCCACGTTGGGTCAGATCAAGCGAAAGCTCACCACCAAGGACGGATGGCTTGGTGATTACGGTCAGTAGAATTTTCGATACGCGGGTACAGATAGCGAAACGGAGGGCTGACTTTTTTGCTTCATCGACTTGTACGCCTGCCTCTCCCCCACATCAGACTTCGGCTACCTCTGCCTCCCTCAGCTGCCTTTCTCCTTCGGCAAGGGAAAGAAGAAGACCAAGGCCACGCCATTCTACGCTCTTGAGCAGGAGATGCCTATTCTTTTGGCTCTCGTTTGTGGGCTTCAGCACGCTGTCAGTCGATATCTTTGCCACCAGTGGGTTGCAGATCGTCCTAACCCACTCACCTCGATTAGCTCGCCATGCTCGCCGGTTTAATCACTGTTAGTCCATTGACATAGTGGCCCAGACCCACAACCACTCCACGTTATCAGACGTCTCACATGATTGCCCGCACAGCCCCCCATCATCTTTGCCAATCAGCTCGGCTTCGACGGCGGTATGCAGGTGAGTGCCCTCCTTCCCACGTCACACCCTTCGGTCAATGATGCTAATCCTGGTCCACGACAGAACCAAATGGTCGCCGTCAGTCTTATCGCCTCCGGTATCCTTTCTTGCCTCCAAATGTCTCGCTTTGCGATCCCCTTCACCGGTCGCAAGTACTGGGTCGGAACTGGTCTCGTGCGTATCTGCCCATTGATAAGACATTTCTGCCTGATGCTGACACAATCACTCTTCAGATCACCGTCGTCGGCACTTCCTTTTCGACCTTGAGCACCGCTTCGTAAGTCTCACCTCTTCAGAGAGGCCCAACCACACCGGCTCACGCGCCACGTCACAGCGCCATCTTCAACACCCTCTACGCTGACGGCACTTGCCCATCGACCACCGTCGACGGTGTCACCACCCGTGGCTCTTGCCCTGATGCCTACGGCTACCTCATCGGAACCTCGTGCCTCGTCTCCATCCTCGAGATGGGCCTCGCCTTCGTCAAGCCCGCCACGCTTAAGAAGATGTGAGCCTTCCTCCTTCCACGCGCATGTCTGCGCTCAGTAGCTGATAATCATTCGACATCACAGCTTCCCTCCCATCGTCACTGGTCCCGTTATCCTCCTCATCGGCGCTTCACTCATCGGCGATAGTGGTTTCCTCAACTGGGGTGGAGGATCGAACGGTTGCCAGCTTCGTCCCGACGAGGGCATCTTCGAGCTTTGCCCTACGATCTACGCTCCTCATGCGCTCAAGGTGTGTGGAATTGCTAACTTTTCTAGAAAATTGACTCACTGATGTGTTTTGGAAACTCTGCAGTGGGGTTCCCCTCAATTCATCGGACTCGGATTCCTCTCCTACGTTACCATCATCATCATCGAGTTCATCGGCTCTCCAGCGATGAAGAGTGGCTCTATCATCATTGTCCGTCTCATTCCTTTTTGTTCTCTCAAGTCCACCATCCGCTGACGACGGCAACACGGCAAACAGGGTCTCATCGTCGGTTGCATCGTCGCGGGTCCTCTCGGCTACATCAGCGGCTCTACTATCTCCAGTGCTCCGGCCATTACCTTCCTTTGGGTCGATACGTTCAAGCTCCGAGTCCATGGTCCTGCCATCATCCCTATGATGGCCGTTTACCTCGCTCTCGCCATGGAGGCCACCGGTGATATCGTGAGTTCCTTTCCGGCGCGCGCCTTTGTCCTCCTCTTGACTTCTGCTTTCAACCGCTCCTGTTTACTGACGATGAATTGTATATGAAACTATGAAACTATGAAACAGACTGCCTCGTCCGAAGCTTCTCGCCAGCCCGTCGTTGGACCTCTCTACGACTCTCGTGTCCAGGGAGGCATCCTCGCCGACGGTATCAACGGCTGTATCTCTGGCCTGATGATGAACCCTCCTGTCTCTATCTTTGCTCAGAACGTACGTCTACCTCCCCTCCTCCCTTCCTTACCAATGTCCCCTCCTCCGCTTCTCACCAACTCTACTAACCCCCCGTCCCTCACAGAACGGAGTCATTTCGATCACTCGCTGTGCCAACAGGACTGCCGGATACTTCTGCGCCGGCTTCCTCCTCCTCTTCGGTATCCTCGCCAAGATCTCTGGTGTCTTCCTCGCGATCCCCAACTCGGTTCTTGGAGGCGTGACGACGTTCCTCTTCACGACGGTGTGCGTGTCGGGCTTGAAGGTCATCTCGTACAACTCGTTCACGAGGAGGGATCGTATGATCCTCGCGGCTGGATTGAGTTTGGGTATCGGAAACTTGCTCGTTGAGGGTGAGTTCCCCACTGGCTCGCTTGCTGACAAGGTAGACGCGGGACTCTGTTGGGCTGACGTGGTGTGCATCTTGTCCAGACTGGTCGTCCTACCTTTTCGGCGCCACGGGAAACACCGCCCTCGCCGGATTCGAGAACTCTCGTTCGTCCTTATCTTCCTTTCCATTCCCTCTCCATCCACTAACCCTCTGCTCCTCCAGTCATCATCATCCTCTCGACCCCTTTCCTCCTCTGCGGCATCGTCACCTCGCTCCTCAACGCCATCCTCCCCGCTGAGGCCACCGACGTCGTGATCGACGAGCTCGGTGAGGAGCAGGAGATTTCGGAGGCTGAGGCTGGATTGTCGACCCACGCCAAGGTGTCGACCGAGGGCAGCCACGGTGACAGCAAGGATGCTTGAATCTGAACGGCAGAGGAGGAGAGTTTGGAGTGTGTTTGGATTCTTTGTCTGGGTAGTCGGTTGGAGAGTTCTCTTAGATGTCGTTTAGTAGCTGTAGCCCCCTTGAGCTTTTTTCCTTAGTCTTCGTTGATCTAATTTATCAGTACCCCCTTCTTTCCAGTCCTGAAAGCGAGAGAGCGTACGAGGTGATCTCTGTTTTATGACAAGAAGTGGTCAAGTGATACATAGGCAATCAGGATCTGTGAGATAGCTTCGGCTCTTGCTCGCTCTTTTGCGGGGATCGAAGAGATAGCAGGGCAACGAGCGATTGAACTCGATACGGCCAAACCACACCACGTGGCCAATCTTCACGGGTTCGGGAATTATTCTATATCGCTCAATGACCAAGTACTGGTAGATTTTAGGAAACGCTTCGGTCTCGGTCTGTGTATTGTACGATACACGTGTGTGCCCAATCGTGACGAATTCCCGATCTCTGTTGCCGCCCTTCGTCAGACCCCGCGCTGGCCGTCCCGCCACTAACTCCGCCCCGTCCTTCCTCCTCCTTCCACTACCTCTTCTCTCTCTATAACCGGCGACCTACAGCCGAACTCTCTTCAACCTGTTCTCTCCACGGACTCGCCACCTCCTCTCCTCCCTCCTCCCCCGCGCATCCCCAACCTCGCTGCTCACCTCCTCCGCCGTCGTCGGCATCTCGATCTACGCGCTCCAGCAGTCCTCCGTACCCTCCCCGTTCGCGTTCAAACTGGGTTCAGCAGCATCAAGTAGAAGTATGTCGTCGGAGAACTTTCCAAAGGTGCGTGTTGATGAAGTTTCAGGAGGAGGAGGAGGGCGAGAGCTGACGAGGAGGAGGGGAGCAGGGCAAGTCGGAGGCAGAGTGGCAAGCCCAGCTCTCGCCTGAGCAGTTTAGGGTGCGTACACTGCATTCTACTTTTTCTCATTACTTTGATCTAACCATACCTCACTGCAGATCCTTCGCAAGAAAGGGTTCGCTTTGCTCTCTCACCCGTACCCCCTCCAAGCTGATCCCTCCTCCCCATCGCACAGGACCGAACCCGCCGGTTCAGGAGAGTATGACAAGCACTACCCGGACAAAGGAGTCTACGAGTGTGCTGGATGCGGCACGCCCTTGTACACCGCCGACACCAAGTTCAAGAGCGGGTGCGGATGTACGTTTCCCCCCCCCCCCCCCCCCCCCCCCCCCCCCTCCCCCCCCCCCCTCCCTTCGCTCCTCAGCCCGCTGAAGGTATAGGAAATAACGCTAACGAGATACTGGTTGGTTGAAACAGGGCCAGCATTTTTCGACGCGATCCCCGGCGCAGTGACCCAGCACGTCGACAGCTCGTTCGGGATGCAGCGCACCGAGATTGTGTGTACCGCTTGTGGCGGACACCTCGGTCATTTGTTCGTGAGTTCGCCCCTTTCTGTCGCTACATCAATTCTATTCCGTTTGAAAGCACGGAAAGGCTGATCTGGTTTTCGGGTCAACGCAATACAGAAAGGCGAGGGCTTCAACACCCCGACCGATGAGCGAGCTTGTGTCAACAGCGTGTCCATCAGGTTTAATGGAGATGCCGAGGCTGGCAAGGCCAAGGCTTAAGGAATGATAAACCGGCCTGGAATGTGAATCAGTCTTTTATGGTGATGAACCAATCGAGCTGTTGATGGGAGCTACAAAACGATCCACCGGTCTCAAAATGCGACTCTGCGCTTCCTCGAGCGATTGAAGCGAAAAAGCTGCCAACAATGTTTCCCGCTGCCGGAATCCGTCTCTCCAAACGATGCTGGGTTCAATGAACTCGTCCAAACCCGCTTCTTCACCACGTTTCACCCATGCACCCAACGCTCTGAGTCAACCACGTGGTCTCTAGGGCCAGCGAACGATCGTCAGTACGCACAGTCTCCACACCACACCAACTTTCCCTTCTACCAGCACGACGTTCGAGAGCGCCTTGAGACTCCTCGTTCGTATGTACCCAGCGTCAGAAGACGGATCGAGCGCTCCCAACTTCAACCTGCTCCGCACCATTCCATGACAGAAATCGATGCAATGTTTCCTCTCTCTCTCCCGAACGACTTCCTACTCGCCCACAACCATCAAGAAACAGAAGAAGAGGGGAATATTACATGGTGTGTTGACTTTCGACTCATACGAGGAAAAAGGGGGGGTGTTTGGAAGGGGGCTACGACTCGGACAAGGAACGGTACTCGTGTTGAAGAACTGAGAACTGAACGGCGTAAGAGTGAGGGAGGAGTTTAAAAAGGGGGAAAGAAGTGAAAACAAGGGGGACGAAAAGAGGAAAGACGGAAAGTGTTGAGTTCCAAGAGGGGATTGGGGAGCTTGGTGGGGGCGTTTGAGAGAGGATGTCGGGAGCGCAAGCGGGTGGGGCAAGCGAGGAGTGGGATGAGAGGGGTTCGAGAGGACGAGGGAGAGCGAAGTCCTCGATAGTCGGTTGGTGCACGAAACGAGCAGGAGCCTCTTGGACATGGCGGGGGGGGGGGGGGGGGGGGGGAGAAGGTGGGGGAGAAGGGTTGTCATCGGGGGAGAGGCGAGGCGAAAAGGAGGTCGAGGAAGATGTAAGAGTAAGGTGGGTCGTCGGTGAAGAGTAGAGTCGGTGAAGAAAAGGGGAGGGTCGTGAAAGGGTTTAGAATCGAGTAGCGGTCGCGGTGGTGGCGGAGGAGGTGACGGTGGATGATGAACCCCCCGGAAGGGTGATGATGCCAATAGGAACTGAATTGCTCGAGTCGTGCTTCTCATCCTATTTCTTGACGACGATCGGGACTGCATGTCGTGGAGTCTCAGTCAGCAGCAATGGGGCTGGTGAAGGGAGAGGGGGACGCACCGACAATCACGATGACAAGTACGGCGATTCCGACACCGATCCAAATGCGCATCTTCATGTCCTTCCTGTGGAGCCACCACCCGATCAGCCATACATTCCACCAACCGTCCATCCAAAAAGAAAGCGTACCACCACTGTAGACAAGAACGCTCACGCAGTCAGCTTCCTCGTCGCCAAGGAATGGGCGCCTGGCCCCCAAGCAAGCAAGCAAGAGACGACTCACCATCTGCTTCCGCACTCGGTTGGCACCCCTCCTGAATCCCTGAGCCGACACGGCGAGGTTATCTGTGTGACCAAGGCGGGAATTGGAACCACGTCCGCGACAAAGGGTCAGCCTCCTCTTCCGCTTGCGTGCGTGCGTGCAACTGCTCTCTCTGCGGCGCGCGCCTGGGTGTGCCTCGGTCACGCCCGCCGCTCGGCGTCGGTGCAACTGTAGAAAGAAAGAAGTGACGACGCACCAGTCTTGTCCTGCAAAGCGTTCAAATGTTCTCCCCTCTCGGCGACCTTGTTGATGTTGTCGCGCATGATGCCCACGGTATCGTCAATCTGCGCCTGGATGGCCGCCGTCTTGGAGTTGCCAGAGGCGGTAGGCGCGCCGGTCGGGTTGGTCGACGCATTGCCGCCGGGGATGTAGGGGTCGTATGGCTCACTCCTGCAACGATGGCAGATGTAAAAGGGTGCGCGGCGAAGGCGGAGGACGAGAGAGGAGGTCAGCTACGGCCCTCGTACGGAACGCGGTTTTGTGATCCAACCCTCGCGACGGCTGCTCCCCTCCCGACCATCCAGACATGCGTCGTCGTACTCCCTACGCTCCACCATCCAATCTTCTCATGATTCGCCACAACAAAGGTCGATGGACCGAGCATACGCTCCACGGCGAGGACGGGGTTGGCTCCTCGACGTGGCGGGGCGCGACTTGGACCGTTTCGAGGCGGACCAACGCGGGGACGGGGGAACTGGACGCACATGTCTTCGAATGCTGAAGTGCTGACACCAAACTCGTTGTCTTTGTAGGGAGCCAGCTTGACGGTTTCTCCTGCGGCGAGGGCGGGGCAGCTTGGGAGGCAGACAGAGAGGGGCGGCGCGAGGAAATCGAGGGGGCCTCTCTCAGGCGCGGACAGCCGAGCCCCTTTCTTGCTTCTTCTTTTTTCCCTGTCTGAGCAGCACAGCCTCTCTCGACTCACTTCGTGTGTCTCTCTGGCGACTATCGTACGATATCTGACTGCATTTCTGGAATCAAGTAGAACTCGAACTGACAGCCAACGACCTCCTGCTCTCACTACTCCTCTCCGCGCGCGGCGTGACCGTCCCGAGCGTAAACAATGTCCAAAACGAGAAACTCTTGACGTCGTCCTTCTCCCCTCCTCCTCCGGCACTTTTCTTGACGGGGCTCTTCGTCGGAGATGGTGGTGCATTTGATCCATCGTCGCTTTGGTAGACGTACGTTACGAGCATGTTGGCCTGGCTCAGTGCGCGTCGTCAGCCATCAAGCGCCACCGTCAAAAACAAGAGAGAGAACGCACCCTGATAGGCCCAACCGTATCCCTCCCTACCGCAACCTCCATCATCACCGTCGTCCTATTCCTCTTCCTCTCCACCACCCCCGGCGCATTCCTAGCCCTCCTCTTCTTGAACGGACTCGCTCCCGCACCACCAACACCACCCTCCCCATCCTCATCCTCCTCGTCCAGCGCATCCCTCTCATCCTCCTCATCCTCGTACTCCCATTCTTCCGCGTAAGCCGAGATGGGAAAGTGCGAAGAAGGGAGGTTCACGGCGAATGGCGGTGGAGAGGGCGCTTGGCCTTCTTCGAGAGGAACGCTCGATTTGACAGCGGTGGGACGAGCGACGGCGAGTCGGACGTGAATAGGCTCGTAGAGGGGGTTTGTGAAACTCAGTTCGAAGACATAAGTCCTCCCAGGCCTCAATGGCTCCTCGTCGACTCCGCCACTCCCTCCAACCTCGCGCGTACGTGTCGAAGCTGACCTCCTCTGCATCCCCGATGCTGTCCCCGCTGCGATGGCGCTGAGTCGGGATCCGATCGTGGTAGGTGGTCGACGGTAGAGGTCGATAGAGGGAAGGTAGTTGGACGCGACGAGCTTGATTTTGTAGCGGGTGGAGGAGGATTTCTGTTCGGGCTTGATGAGGATGTGCTTGCACTCCGGGCAGCGTTTCGAGCGTTTCGATTGGAGTGGTGTGCGGAGGGGTTTGAGGTCGCTGTAGTTTTTCTGTTAGATCACTGCTGTGCTTAATGAAGAAGAAGAAACACTCACGCAGTCAACAAAGGCTGCCCCCAACTAGCCGTCCACCTCTTCTCCAACCCCGCAACCTCCTCCCACTCCTTCATCTCCTTCATCACTCTTACCCTCTCCTCCTCGCCATCAACCTTCCCCTTCCCCTTATTCTTCCCACCCCCAATCTTAACCACCGCCTCATACCTCTCCAACTCATCCCTCGCGCCCTTCAGGTCCCCACCAGCTCTGGCACGCGTACTGAGTCCGAACAAACTTCCGTAACGCGGCCCCATGTCCTTGAGGAGCGCGGTGGTGGAGGAGGTGCCGGAGAGAGAGGTGCTGGTTTGGGCTTGACCGCGTCGGATGTAGGGCTCGAGGTGGTCTTTGAGGTGGTCGAACTCGACGATCTCGGGCGCGCCTTCCTCGTTCTTCTGGAGCTGGCCTGTTCATCATCGTCCTTGTTAGCTGCTACCACTTGGCAAAGCTCAAAGTAGACCCACCAGCCAACCCCGTAGGTTTCTCAAATTCGATCCCAACCTCCTTCGAATCCCACCGACAGAACGAGCACTGCAAGTGGTAAGGCGGCTCGCCTACGCTCGCTGCCGCCGAAGTGAGAGGAATCGAAGGGTCCGGATCACTAGCCACGACCGAGAGCGTATGCGTGCATTGAGGACATTGGAAGCAGTTCCTCGCGCATCTAGTTTCACCCGCGAAGCGTTAGCTTTGCTCCCCTCTCTTCCTCGACAAGCACAACAAGAGGAGGTCAATGCCCGCGAAACTCACCTATTCTTCTCTCCCCTCACACTCGCACTCGGTACCTCGAACAAGCAGTTCGGGCAGTAGTAGCACGAGATCTCGCAGGACACGCAGGTGTCGCAGCGGATCGCGTCGCACTCTTCGCAGAAGAGGAGGGAGGACAGTTGGTGGTGGTGGAACGTTGACAGTGGGGGTTCGGAGGGAGGTGGGCGACTGACGGAGAGCTGGGAGGTGCAGGGACAGTGGACTAGGACGCTGGACATCCTGCCGCCGAGAAGGGGTCCTGCTCAGAGAAGGGAGGGGGAAAGGCGAGGTGGTGGGTGGAGGAGGTCAAGGTGCGGGCGCGTGCTGCTGGACTTTGGGCAGTCGTGCGGGGGACGCGGTCGCGAGTCGCATCATTTTCTGCCAGGCAGCTGTGATCCTCTCGTTTGGTCTCTCGAAAAAATGAGATAGGTACAGGAAAGGTATGATGGAGGGGCCAGACACGGCCAAAAGGTGATGATAACACAAACACGCGCCGCGCGCGACGCGTCGAAAGACTCGAATAACTAAGCTCCTTCTTCCCGCTATCCTTCCGACACCGCTTACTTGGAGGACGAGAACTCTGTTGGTGGAGAATAAGAACGATCAGCTCACCACTCAACCGCACCTTGCGGTGAAAACAACAAAATGAGCTGGACGCACTGGTGACGGCCTTGGTGCCCTCGGAGATGGCGTGCTTGGAGAGCTCTCCGGGGAGGATAAGACGGACCGAGGTCTGGATCTCGCGGGACGAGATGGTCGACTTCTTGTTGTACGAGGCGAGCTTGGACGCCTCGCCGGCGATGCGCTCAAAGATGTCGTTGACGAACGAGTTGAGGATGAGCATCGCCTTGTTCGAGATACCCGTGTCGGGGTGAACCTGCTTGAGGACCTTGTAGATGTAGGTCGAGTACGTCTCCTTCCTCGTCTTCTTCTTCCTACAAACACGAAAGGGCACTGGTCAGCACTCGCGCGCTCCATCACACCAGCAGAAACGACGCGACGAACTTCTTCTTGTCGCCGTCGGCGGCGGGGGTCTTCTTGACGGCCTTCTTGGCGGGAGCCTTGCCGGCAGGAGCCTTGCCAGCGGGGGCCTTGCCAGCGGTGGCGGACGAAGCGGGGGCCTTGGATGCGGGTTTCTGTTGTTTCGCGGAAGGAACGCACGACGGTGATGGAATGGCGAGGTGATCAGCGGAAGCCAGAGGAGGATAGTGAGAGTAGTGTGGACGTACGGGAGCCATAGTGAGAGAAAAGTTGATGAAACTTTTGAGGGTTGAGGGGAGGTGGTGGGAGGAGGGCAAGGGAGAGGGAGGAGCGAGAGCGCGCCAAACACAGAGGCGCGAGGGGCGCTGCGCCAAACAGAGGAACCTAAATCGAGGTCGAGGTCATGTGACTTTGGCTCGGCTCAGAGAACGGTGTTTTGGCTCGGTAAGAGTTTTTTTTCACTCTTGTCGGAATGAGGTAGGTGAGCTCAGTTCATACTGAGCCGCCTTGTCTGCCTACACGGCTGAGCTCCATCTCGCCGCCACGTGGTTTCGTTCGATCTACGCCGGTGAAGCGAAGCAGCGGTGTTCTCAACAGACTCATGAGCACCCAAAGGAAACGAGTGAATGATTGGTAATGGTCTAAAACCTGAGTGTCTGAGATTACTGATGGACTCATGAAACACGGAAACGCAAGGTAATGTCGCGAACGGAACCAGCCCTGGACGCGAGTACTGTCATCTGCCTCAAAATTAAAGTGCACGCCGTGGATGGAGGTGGTAGGAGGCCAGAAGTGAGAATCGATATCTCCTGTTGAAAGCAAACTCCATCAGTTCCATGTAAGACACTCTAGAAGACACAGTGCCACCCTTACTCCTCCAGTTGCCGCGTACCTCAACGCATCTTTACTCTTTTGACCCAGGACGACGATGCATCCTTTCGCCGTCTCCAGCATTCACTTCGCCAGCTACAACAACTCCGAGACCAAGCTTACGTCCAAGAGCGACGACGGCGTCAACTTCCGCGTCGAGCAGAGCCGGGTCGCGTTTCACGAACGGTCGCGCGCGAGAGATCTGGGGCGCCGTGTCGTCCCGAGAAGGAGCCTCGTCTCCGTCCGAGTTGAGATTATTGTTGCTGTATGAGTTGGGAGGGGTCCAGCGCTCAGAGAGGGAGTCGGATGGGAGAGGGACGGAGATGGCTGACGTGGCGACGATGGCGAGGAGGGAGAAGAAGAGGATGGAACGCATGGTGGCGTGGGTAGATGTGTTGTAGTAGAGAGACACCGATAGATGAAAGAGATGGTAGACGAGAAGGTCGACAGTACGAAAATGAGGATGGACGTCGATCAACGAGCGTCGAGCTGTCGTGATGTTCTTTCGCTGATGCGGGCGCAGGTGCGAAGTAGGGAAACAGGAAGCGAAAGGCACACATGCAGAGAAGTGTAGAAGTATGACCCATCAAAAGTGGCAGGACTCGTCTGCCAGGAGGAAGGTTGGACCAGATCAGAATCGCGTGGCCAGAGGCGATGGTACCGCTGGCTTGGATCGCAATGCGCACAACGGAGCGGACGTCCTCAGGAAGCGATCCCAGGATGATTGGACATCGCTCGATTGATGAGCGATTCCAAGCCTGTGAGTCTGTTTGAGCGACAAGAACGTACGAACAAGCGCAGGAAGACACGTTGCGGAGCCAGAGCAAGCCTACTATAGTCCACGGAGCTGGATTCTGGGTATCTGCCAGAGGTTACTGATAGCTGACGGTGTGTCCTTTCAGTGAAGCGCTTTGTTTTCGCAAGAAAGAATGGTGCATATTGCAGGGACGTGATGATCAAAAGCCAACGCAAGTCCGCTCGCCGTCGCGCCTCAAAACTTTGAAAGCACGTGCTCCGCCCCAGGCCTCTTTCTCTCTATACCTCGCATCCAACTTCCCATCATGCTTGCACCACCAACGGATCCGTCAATCAAGAACGACCACAGTCTCGTCGAGATCGGCAACGTTCGTCTGTTGCCTCCGCGAGCTCTGCTTCGCACGCCGCTCTGAGTCGCAACTGATGGATCGCACGAACAGGACCCCGAGCACCCCGCCGCTCTGATCCCCGAGCTCTGCAGGAACTTTTACACTCTTGGATGGGTCACAGGCACTGGTGGAGGAATCTCCATCCGACGCGGGTGCGTCCCTCTGCCTTCCTCCTCCTTCTCCTACCAGCTCACACCTCGACCTGCTCCCAGCGAACAAGTGTACCTCGCCCCCTCCGGCGTCCAAAAGGAGCGTATCGTCCCCGAAGACATCTTCGTGCTCACTCTGAAGGAACGCGCGTTCCTCCGCTGGCCCGTCCACAAGCCGCTCAAGCAATCGCAGTGCACGCCGCTGTTCTACAACGCGTACGAGGCGCACAATGCTGGAGCTTGTATCCACACGCATTCTCAGCATGCCGTTATGGCGACTTTGCTGTGGAAGGGTGCGTTCGTGGTCTTTGTCTTGATTCGGGAGCTGCGGGAGGGGGAGGGAGATGCGGGGTAGAGCTGACGAGGTGGTTGGGTTGGGTGACGGACAGGTAACGAGTTCACTATCAGTCACTCCGAGATGATCAAGGGTATGAGGATCGGTGGCATGGGCACGGCGTTGAGCTACCTCGACACGCTCACGATCCCCATCATCGAGAACACGCCGCACGAGGAGGATCTTGCGGACAGTATGGAAAAGGTGAGCCTCGGGACTTTGAGATTATCGTTGTAAGAGAGTGCTAATAAGATGCTGGATGTGATTCAGGCCATGAGGGATTACCCCGACGCGCCAGCTGTGCTCGTCAGGCGACACGGAACGTACAGTTGGGGAGCTGGTACGTGGCTCATGCTCCTTTTCCTGTTCTTGATCAAAAGAGCTTCAACTGGTGACACTGTACAGATTGGGAGAAGGCCAAGGCCCAGGCCGAGTGCTTGGACTACCTGTTGGAGATCGCGGTCAAGATGAAGTTGGCGGGCATGAGCACCGTCGGTCTGTAAATGACGCATCGTTTGGACTTCCCATGATGAAGCGAGGTGTTTCGGACAGTTGAGCGGTATGATCCATCTGTGATGATTGTGCTGGTAACAGCTTCTCAGTGTGCGTGCCGTGAACTCGATCCAGTACCGGGTTTCATGCGTCCTCTTTCGCGCTTTAGCTCTTGGAGCAACCTCCTGTGTACAGCAGATCTAGGCGGAGGAACTTCGATGCCCAACCTCTGTCATCAGGCTTCCATTCCTGCATGCCTACACAGACGATCTCGTTGGTCGTCTCAGAAACGCTTCCAGAAGTTCAACCACGTGTTCACCGCCCTACCGCGATTCCGGCCCAGATCTCGGAACGCATGAGAATGAGAATCATCGGTACGGACCAGCTGACCTTACGAATAAGCTTGGCATGTTCCAATGATGTCCTTTGCCGTCCTCGCCTCTCCCTCTTCTCTTCACCAATCCTCGCCGGCTCCACCTTCCCTATCGCTCCCTCCCCACTGCCCAAGAAATGTCCGACAAAGAACGCGCCTACATCGCCAAAACCAAGCCCCTCAAAGACGCCTCTCGAAACCTCACCCTCGACACCACGCACGGCAAACTAGTCCTCCGGGGCGAATGCCTCGACGACGCCGACGAATGGAACGAAGCAGCTCTAGACCTCGCGCCTTGCCTCAATTTCACTGTCCATCGCAAGATCGATGGCATCGTCAACTTTGTCGACAAGAAGTGGAGTCTCGCGGATAACCCCGAGTGGGTGAGGGATGTCGTGTTGCTCCCGAATGCGATCATTCAGGCGAGCGTCGCGTACGAGCCCCCGTTCCTTGGGTTAGGGACTCAGCAGTGGGAGACTAGTCAGTGTGATTTGAACAACTTTATTAGGATTTGGAATGGGTACATGGACTTTATGCATCCCTTGAAGTGAGTCGCCTGTTTTGTTTTGTTTTTCTGGTGACGGGTGGCAGCTGACGGTGGTGATTGTTAAGGGGGATTGATGAGCAGTATATTCCGGAACTTCCTGCTTGGATGGAGACACTGGGAGAGTGAGTAGCGGTTTATCTTCCTCCTACACCCACTGAACCGAGAGAACCGATGAACTCGCGTGGCGATGGCTTATTCTCCTTGTGTGCCAGCCTCATCGAGATCGGGGAGAAGTTCGACTTTGAAAACGAGTTGGACGACTCGAAGCAGATGGATGACCTCATCGAGGCTAATATCGAGAGGGGATACATTGAGGATGAGGAAGCGTGGCGTGATTCTGTTTCGTTCACCGTTGGAGAGCGATTGGTTCACCGTGGGACGTGAGGGACGGGTGATGGAGCAGACTCGCATAAAATTAAGCAAGCTACTTGTTCATGATGTCTTCCTGTCGTGGCTCAGACTGTCTGGTTCTGAAGAGCGTTGTGAGGGGAGGGGGTGCCTGCACCGCCTCGTCGGGCTGCGTTTGGTCTCATCATGTGCCGTCCCCGTTATCAGGTCACAAGTGATGAAAGACGCGCAGCTATGAGCTGCTGCAGACTCCCCGCAATTCCCTCCTTTGCGTCACTGGGTTCGGCGCCGAAGGTGGAGGCCTGCACCCAGCGAGGCTTCCCTCTCTGCCGCTCGGCGTTGTTCTCTTTCTCTTCTCTTCCCTTCACGAACTGCCATCCCCACCCACAAGAGATGTTTTCCGTCCCAACGCACTACTTCACTCACCGCGATTCGCTCGGCCGAGCTGCTCGCGAGGAGAGCTACGAGCATGGCGCGCACGACTTGCTCAGCTCGTTCCTGGGGATGAGGAGCAACCCTCCTCCTCTTGACATGTGAATACCTTCTTCTTCTCGGTGATGGTCTGTCATTGTTCCTGATATCTCTTACTCGGGATACAGCTGCGAGGACAAGGAGTACGTCTTTGTTTTCGTCGAGGTCCAGGTTTGAGGGAGGACGACGTCCACGTCAGTCTTGCCGAGTAAGTCTGCTCTCGTCCGCCACTCATTACCCTCCTTACCCCTCACCTTCCCTAGGCCGAACCTCATTCAAATCACGGGCGAAACTCCTCAATCGACCTCCCTCACGGGCTACGAGACCAGCGACTGCGAATTCCGTACCCGTCAACGCCGTCACGGTCGATTCGAGTGTGGGATCCGTCTTCAGAACACTGTGGTCGAGGATGAAGTACAGGCGCATTTGGAGGATGGGGTGTTGAGGATCAAGGTGCCTAGGAAGAGTAGGGAGGCGGGGAAGGAGAGTAGGATTTGGGTGACGAAGGGGAAGGGGAAGCAGCAGGAGGGGGAGGAGGGGAAGAAGACGGAGGTCAAGGATGCCGGTAAGGCTTGATTGTAGGAGCGTGCAGACTGAATCAGTGATCCTTTGGTAGTCGTTCGTGATGTTTCGCCAGCTTGCGAGTGGGCGTACTTGACGGGTGTTTACGAGCGTTGACAGGTGGCCACGTCAGCGCGAGTGTGGGCGGGGGTCAGTGGATGCGGGGAGCGCTCTCACCTCATGATCTTTCAAAAGCCATCTTCAAAAAGAAAATATTCAGCAAAATCGCACCTGTTCGTGCGGTCTTTCGTGGCTGAAGTACAGCGCCGCCTCGCTGGAAAACAAGTCGCGTCGCGTTGCGGTGAGCTGAGCTGAGCGCGCGCGCCTGGTAGTCTTCGCCAGATTCGTCCTGAGGAGTATTCTGACGTGATACGCAAGGTTAGCAAAGAGATAGTAATAAATGTGACGTGTCTACCTGGTGTCGAAGGTTGGCGAAAGCCTGCAGCTTAGTCAACTTAGTCGCCACCTTGGGCGGGCGCGCGCGTCTTTAATTTTTGGCCCCTCTTGCAGCCCAGAGCTCCCCTCGCTCTCGCCTCCACCTCGAACGCACAACTGTACACAAAAGATGGACTTTGAACTCTCGAAAGGAAGTGTCGCGTAAGTCTCACCATTCTCCTCTTAGTAGCGCCAGCACGAACGACGTCGAACGACCGCTGACTCGCTCGCCTCCAGCGCGCTCTTCGCCAAACAAACGGCAGAGGACAACCCCATCCTCCACGAGCCGGTCCTCCAGGTCCTCTCGCTCAAGAAGATCTCGTCACAGGGCTCTGGCGACCGCTACAGGTTAGTCTTTGCACGACCGTGTTTGTTTGGTGTTGCGCGTGGATGCGCGGCGCGTCGCGTCCTCCTCCTCTCGTGCTCGCATCTGCGTGCAACTCGGCTGGCTAAGGAAGACGGTGCTGATGTTTGAACTGGTGGTATATGTGATAGGTTGCTCTTGTCGGACGGCGAATACTTCACCCAGGGCATGCTCGCGACAACACTCAACCACCTCATCGCCTCCGAAACGCCCTCCATCGACAAAAACACCGTCATCCGTCTCACCAGCTACGCCTCCAACATGGTTCAGAACAGACAGTCGGTCCTCTTTCTCCGTACTCTTCCGCCTTTTGCAGCAGCTGACCGAAGTACACACCCGGACGCGCAGGATCATCATCTGCCTTGGTCTCGAAACCCTCGCCCACCTCTCCGAGAAGATCGGCACCCCCGCCTCGGTTGACACCTCCGTTGCCGAGTCCGCCCCTGCTGCTCCCGCTCCTGCTCCCGCCGCCGCTCCTGCCGGTCGTGGGGGATCGAACGCGTCGATGACTGCTGCCGCGAAGAAGGGACCACAAGCGGCGAAGGGCAAGATGGCGGGACAAGGGGGTGCTCCGATTTACCCAATTGAGAGCTTGAGTCCTTATCAGAACAAGTGCGTTCTCTCTCCTCTGGGGAAAGAGGGAGGGAGACGGGAAGGCGCGTGTGGAGCTGACGCGTGATGCTGGTGGCGTTTAGGTGGACGATCAAGGCGAGGGTCACGCAAAAGTCGGATATCCGTCACTGGAGTAACGCGAGGGGTGATGGCAAGCTGTTCAGCGTCAACCTGTTGGACGAGAGCGTGAGTGTGGACTGCCTCACGCGCCGAAGAAGGCTGGGGTTTGGCTGTAGCTAACGCGTCGTGCTGGGGGTGCAGGGCGAGATCAAGGCGACGGGATTCAACGACGCCGTCGACAACCTCTACCCTATCTTTGAGGAGGGAAAAGTGTACCTCATCTCGAAGGCTAGGGTCAACATCGCGAAGAAGCAGTTCTCCAACCTCAGCAACGAGTACGAGATCGCGTTTGAGAACAACACGGAGGTTCAGCTCGTACGTCCTTTCACTCCGTAAAGCTACACTCAGGAGTTTTGCTCACAGTTGTCCCCTTTCTGATTCCTCTTGCGCAGTGCGACGACCAGGACAGCGCGCCACAGATCAAGTACGCGTTCATCGACCTCGCCGAGCTCGGAGCGATGGAGAAGGACGCGACGTGCGACGTTCTCGGTATCGTAACCGACAACGGCCAGCTCGGAGAAGTGACGGGCAAGGTCTCGCAGAAGACGACGAAGAAGAGGGACCTTACGATCGCGGACCGTTCGGGATACCAGTGTCGCGTTACGTTGTGGGGGAGGCAGGCCGAGATGTGGCAGGATTCGGATTACGGAGTGTATGCGTTCAAGGGTGCGAAGGTTGGAGATTTCGGTGGGAGGACTTTGAGCATGGGAGGGCAGAGCACGATCGCGGCGGATCCGGATATCCCTGAGGCGCATGAGTTGGTTGGATGGTGAGTGCTCACGTGGCTCTTGGGCGCTCTCGCGAGGAGCAAGGGAAAGAAAGCTGACTTTCGATTGCTTTGCAGGTACCAAACCGAAGGCTCGCAGACCAGCTTCCTCTCGCACTCGAACGGCGGTGGCGGAGCCGGCTCGTTCAAGAGCGACGTCGTCAAGACCATCAGCCAGATCGACGAGGACGGTCTCGGGTTGGGCGAGAAGCCCGACTTTTTCTCGACGAGGGCGACGGTCATCCTTATCCGTCCGGAGAACATGTGGTACCCCGCTTGTCCGTCGGAGGGGTGCAACAAGAAGATCTCGATGGAGAGTGAGGATAGGTGGAAGTGCGAGAAGTGTGACAAGTACTACGAGGGACCTCAGTACCGGTGCGTTTGTTTTTTCTCGGATTTGAAAGGGGAAAGGGGATGTTTTCCTGACGTGACATCCTCACTTTCCTGCAGCTACATCCTCGGCATGTGCGTCTCGGACTTCAGTGGCCAGACGTGGATCTCTTGCTTCAACGACACGGGCGAGACGATCATGGGCAAGACGGCGAACGAGATGAACATGCTCAAGGAGGAGGACGAGGGCGCTTACAGTGCCGCGATCGCCAACGCGACGGGAAGGATGTACAGCTTTGGGTTGAGGGCCAAGGCCGAGTTTTATCAGGATACGTCGAAGGTCAAGACGACGGTTCAGAAGGTGGCGCCGATGAACTGGGTGGAGGAGAGTAGGAAGTTGATTACTGCTATTAGTGAGTGCGATTGCTTCGGTGATTGAGGGACTTCAGGGAAGCTGACGTGGTTTGTTGTGATAGGCTCGTACGCTTGAGATCTGGGCGGCTTCTTGATTTATGCCGCTTTGAGTTTGCTGGATTTCCTCGTTGCTTCCTTTTGTATTGTCTTGCAACAACGTCTTTCGTCCTGGTTTGTTGATTGCGCACGAGAGGAAGCAAGTGGACCACGTTGTCCTTCCTTGACTGATGTTAGTGCTCAGGAGGGTGCGGTCGTGCTCGCAAAAAGGAACCTCTGCCATCTTGTTCGACTGCTCCTATTCCTATTCTCATCACATTCCGCCAACCAAAAGGAGTCCGTGCGAGTTGAGTCAAAAAAAGTCGGAACCATCGGCAGGGCGTGATCGTGGTCCAAGCTCAGCTCGAGCCGCGCTGCCGCAGACGAGATGGGGGCGCGGGCGAGACTTTTCTGCCTCCCCCTCCCTTCTCTCTCACAAACAACTTGCATCAACTTATTCCAACCATGGCTGCTCCTGGATCCAAGGGACGTGTTCTTCTCGCTTACTCTGGAGGTGTGAGTCTACTTTTCTCTGTTCCTTCTCCCCTGTCTGGCGATACGGAAAGGAGGGAGGCTGACCTGCCGCCGTGTCGTTCGCGATTGTGAACCCGCCTTGACTCGAGAACAGCTCGACACCTCGTGCATCCTCGCTTGGCTCATCGAGGATGGTTACGAGGTCGTCTGCTTCAGTACGCTTCTTTCTGTACTTTGTATCGTGTGAATCAAGGGGGGTTTCACTGACGCGCGTTTGGGTTGCAGTGGGAGATGTCGGACAGGAGGAGGATTTCGAGGCCGCCAGGCAGAAGGCCCTCGCGATCGGTGCTCTCAAGTTCCACCTCGTCGTACGTTTCTGCACTTCTTGCATCATCTTTTTTTGGTGCCATGGAGCAGAGCAGAGGCGCTGATCTTGGGTGGGTGTCGCGGCGCGAAACAGGACCTCAAGCGCGAGTTCGTCGAGAACCTCATCTTCCCCGCCGTTCAGGCCAACGCCATCTACGAGGTCCGTCCATTCTGTTGTGATCATGTTTATGGATAAACGGGAGATGCTAAATCGTGCTTGGATCGTCTCTAGAACGTCTACCTCCTCGGTACCTCGCTCGCTCGTCCCGTTATCGCCCGCGCGATGATGGACATTGTCGTCCAGGAGGAGTGCCAGTACGTTGCTCTTTACTTGTTTGAAACCTTTGGGAGCTTCTTTTGACGGATTGCGCAATTTTCTTTGCCCCCCAGGTTCGTCTCGCACGGCTGCACCGGCAAGGGTAACGACCAGGTCCGTTTCGAGCTCGCGTTCTACGGCCTCCAGCCCAACATCAAGGTCATCGCTCCCTGGAGGGACCCCCGTGAGTCGCTGTTGTTTGGGGTCATGGAAAGAGGGCGAACGAGCTGACCCCGATCTCGCGTCCGCTAGTCTTCTACCAGCGCTTCGCTGGCCGTGCCGACCTCTTGGCCTACGCCGCCTCCAAGGGCATCCCAGTCTTCCAGACTGCCTCCAAGCCCTGGTCGACCGGTATGTCTTTCTTCTGATCATTTCAAACCACCAGAAGTTGACATGCTTCGCCCTCAGACGAGAACCTCTTCCACATCTCGTACGAGGCCGGTATCCTCGAGGACCCCGACACCACCCCTCCCTCCGACATGTGGAAGCTCATCAACAACCTCGACAAGACCCCCAAGGAGGTCGAGCGCATCTCCATCACCTTCACCAAGGGTATCCCCACCTCGCTCCTCGTTCACCCCGCCGGCGCTCAGCCCGTCCCCAGCAAGGAGGGCAAGGAGTACACCGACCCCGTCGACATCTTCCTCACCCTCAACGCCCTCGCTAGGAACCACGGTATCGGAAGGATCGACATCGTCGAGAACAGGTTCATCGGTGTCAAGTCGCGTGGTTGCTACGAGTCCCCCGGTGCGACGATCCTCAGGAAGGCGCACATGGATCTCGAGGGTCTCGTTTTGGACAGGAACGTCCGTGCCCTCAGGGACTCGTTCGTCACTGCTGAGTGAGTCTTTGTTGATCATTCCGCACGCAACATATCAGCTGATCCGTCTGCGTCGTTGTTCCACAGGCTCGTACGTTGTCAACGCTGTCTGGAGGAGCTCGTCTTTATTGATTGCTGATTGTTCTGTGCTCCCTTTGCTCCCCTCAGTCCAAAATTTTGTATAACGGCTATTGGTATGTTCATATTTCACGTCCCCAGCATCAATTTCCATCAACTGACGCGTTCCGACTGTCCACGTGGCACCTAGGTTCTCGCCCGAGAGGGAGTTCGTCCAGTCGTGCTTGGAGAAGTCGCAGGAGACCGTCAACGGCCGTGTCCGTCTCGCTCTCTTCTGTGGAAACGTCATCGTCGAGGGACGTATGTCCGAGTCGGAGGCTCTTTACGACGCCGAGCAGGTCTCGATGGACTCGGTCACCGACTTCGATGTCTCCGCTACCACTGGCTGTGAGTATTCGCTTTTCTCGGTCATGTGAGAATTTTCGAAGCTAATACATGGTTGATTGCAGTCATCGCCATCGAGTCGATCAGGTTGAAGAAGTGGGGAGAGGCCCGTATGTCTTCTTCTTACTCCCTTCCTTGCGAGCGTTTCTGACGACGTGACCCCCTTTTTTTCCCCTCAACAGGTCTCCGCAACGGCGGCACCGTCAAGCCCGAGTCCGTCTACGCCCAGAGGTCGTAAATAACTCGTTCCGTCGCTCGTCGGAAATCAACGCTCGTCCGATGAACTCTTGTTGTCGGTCGATGATTAGAAAAGAAAGACCTCGCACCCCTCGATCCATGTCATCATACTTTTTTGCACTGTTAATGGAGGTTTTTCTCATCTCTTCCGGGTGGTTTTATTTGTTTGGGGGAGAAGGACAGCTTGCGGTGGAGACCTGCATCAGAACATTCGAGGTGTCAAGCGCTTTCTCTCTCGGGGCGACCGGCCAAATTAATCATCGGAAACGATTGATCATGCTAAGGATCTAAATGCTACAAAACTCTATGCTGACAAAACGTATCCATCCCTCAACATGCTCCTCCTCTGCCAGCGCTTCAACAGCCTCCGTCGCTCCGTCGACCGCCTCGCAATCTCTTCACTCTTGAGACGCTCTACGTTCTTCTTCTCAGCCCCGCCCGCGACTTTCTTCTCCTCTTTCTCAGATGCCAACACCTCCTCTCCGAGCTTCTGTGCCGCGTTCAATACCTCCTGGAGCGTCCGAGAGAGTTCGTAGTCCCCGAGCGTTGACACGTCGGTCGAGTGCGACGAGTCGGAGTGGTGAGAAGGGGTGGATTGCTTGAACGGTGTTGATGGAATGTTGGCGAGTAACTCGGATGTGAGTGGGGTGGAAGTGAACGGGGAGTCGGTAGTGGTGGTAGCGGCGGTAGGGAGGGGGACTTCGGGAGGGTCGATGGTGGGTGTGGTGGTGGGGGCTTCGGGAGCAGCGTCTGTAGAACACACGTCAGGAAGAAGTTTCATCAATAGAAAGGAGGAGCCAAACTCACCACCACCAACCTCCTTGTCCTTGTCCTTGCCCTCCCATGCTGACTTGAACTTCTCGAACTCCTCCGCCTTCTTGTCGTCCAGGCGCTTCAGCTCCTCCTCCACCTTCCTCACCAACTGCTTCCTCGCAGTCTTGACCACTCTATCGCCCTTGGAAGCAACCTCGTCAATCTGACTCAACAGTGCGACCAAGAAATCCTCGTGCGCGTGGAACGGCTTGTTGTTGGCTGAGTAGGCGAGCTTAGGCGACGTGGTGGAGACGAAGGTGAGAGAAGCGGGGAGGGTGAAGGCGGAGGTGTGCGAGTCGATAGTGGAGGTGAGGGAGGAGATGGTGGAGAGTTGCTGCTTGCGGAAAAGGTGGTTTCGGAAACGACGCTGCAAGGTCGTCGCGGCGGATTCTTCGGCGGCTGGCGAAGGTGCAGGAGCGGTGGGCGTCGAAGTCGAGGTGGATGCAGCGGGAGGAGCGGAAGTCGACTCGGCGGGAGCTGGAGTAGAGTCGGAGGTGGTGGTAGCAGTAGGAATAAATGCGTCAAGGATCTGGGCGAAGATGTCGAACGGGTGGGACGGCGTCTCGTCGACGTCGGCGGGCTTGGGAGCTGGCGATGGGGCTGCTTCGACGGGCTTGGAAGGAGTAGGGGAGGAAGCTGGTACTGGTGGGGCCGTGGTAGAATTGAAAGTGTCTTCGAAAGCCGACTCGAGGATGTGCTGGACGAAAGCGCCAAAGTCGAAAACCTCCTCGTCCTCCGCCGCCGCCACGTATCGCCTCTGCTCCGCCGCCAATGCCCCCCTCCTCTGCTCCTGAACTGCCTGCAGCCTCGCCCGCCTCTGAAGCTCGAGCTTTCTCTGATACTCGAGCTGAGCGGCATAAGCCTCCCTCCTGCGCTCGACTTCGGCCCTCACCGCCGCTTCGTACGCGGCCTGCCTCCTCGCCTCCTGCTGGCGTCTCGCAACCTCGACCTCGCGCTGGCGAATAGCCTCGAGAGCTGCCTCGTACTGCTGCTGGCGAAGCTGCTGGGCGTGTTGGCGTTCAAGGGCGGCCTGCTCGGCGTCGCGGCGAGCTTGCTGCTGACGGGCGAGAGCCTGAGCTTCGAGGGCGGAGCGGTGGGCGTCGTAAGAGTCGTAGGAGGAGACGTCGTCGAAGGAGGGGTGGAGGTGAGGATGGTTGGTGTGGAAGTGAGATGGTGCCGACGCGAAGGGCGAGTACGAGAAGCGGGGCTGGTAGAACATCGTCGGCGTCCGAGTGGCGTACGTGGTGTGGTGTGGTGTGTGTGGACGAAGGGAGGGGTGGGAGGTGAGGATGGGAGGAAGGTAGTGTAATAAGTAAGAAGGAGAGAAAGGTCAGTGTCGGGCCCTTATATCCAGACCCGAGAATATGAAATATCCCGACTGACGACTCGAAAGTGCCACGACCGTCGACGGCCTTCCAGCACAATCCAGAGCGCGCGTGCACGACTCAGCGAGGCCGATGTCCGGACCCACGCCGCTTGTGTTGATGTTCAACAGTGTTAGAAAAAAGCAGTCCTTGACTGAGCCGAGTAGAGCAATGTCTAGATTGAGTGGCCTGAGTTGCACTGAAACAATAGTATCGCGCTGACGTGGCCCAGTCAGACCTAGTTTTCAAAGGACAAGGAGATTGTACCAGACGGCCCAAGCAATCATTTCTTATGTGAATAGAGCAAGCACTAGAACCGACGTTTCGATGGTCGAAAGCCAATGGACGAACACGGTCGCTGACAAATAGCCATCGGTGCCCGCCGTCTGGCGCTGAGCGGTCGGCGTCCGGCGGAGGTGTCGCCTGCGCGTCATGATTCTCCCCACAAGTATTTCAGCTGCTGTTCGGCGACCATTCTTCTTCTTCCTTCACTTCACTTCACTCTACATCTTCTTTAAACCTTTCAGCCTTCCATCTACTACTCTCAAAACAATGTCGCCAGTTCCTCAGCGTGCTCTCATCGCCATCACGTCCGCCAACCCAGACTTTGGGGACCACAAGACGGGACTCTTCATCACCGAGGTGCGTTCGGACGTATCTAACACCTCGAAAAGATAGATTCTGACAGGACAATTATGTGTCCCAGGCCCTCCACCCCTTTGAAGTCCTCCGCAAGAACGGCTTCGAGGTCGACTTTGTCTCCGAGACGGGCAAGTGGGCGCCGGACGAGATGTCGCTCGGAAAGGATTGGCTTTCGGCTGAGGAGAAGGCGATCTACGAGGACAAGTCGAGCGAGTTCCGCTCGGGGCTCGACGACATCAAAACTCCTAGCCAGCTGAAGGCTTCAGATGTACGTGTCCTGATGCTTACGGCTTCAGAAAAACACTTTTGACAATGATTGTTGTACGTCCTGATAGTACGGCTTGTTCTACGCTTCGGCTGGACACGCCGCCCTCGTCGATTACCCCACCGCCACTGGGATCCACGCCATCATCGCCTCGATCTACGAGAGCGGAGGTGTCGTCTCGGCTGTCTGCCATGGTGCGCCGCACTTCGTCTTACAGCGACTTTTTTTTCATTCAAGTAGCTCATAATTGTTCGCTTTGACAGGAGGTGCCATTTTCAACAACCTCAAGCTCTCCGACGGCTCGTACCTCATCAACGGCAAGAAAGTCACCGGCTTCACGACGAAGGGTGAGGAGGATCTCGGCGTGCTCGACATCATCCAGAAGCAGTGGTCTGTCAAGACTATCGAAAGTGGTGCGGCCGACGCTGGAGCAACCTACGTGGCCCCTGCTGGACCTTGGGATTCTTTCACTGTCGTTGATGGGAGGTTGGTCACGGGCGTGAACCCGCAGAGCGCGACTAAGACTGCTGAGGATGCCGTCAAGGTGTTCAAGCAGTTGTAAAGTAGTGGTCTGTATCTTGTCGAAGAATTGAAATAGTTGTGCCACATCAACGCCTCCTAGTTCAGCTCGCAAACGATTCCTGACCCATTCGGAAGTCTTCCAGCGAGCTCAGATGGCGTTCAGGGACACGTCAACCCCAAACAAACAGATTTGAGAGGCGTGTACTATGTAAAGAGATAACGCATTGAGCTTCGTGACAGGTTCGTCCGTCTGAGTCTACAACGACGCCAACGTCTCCTTCAGTGCCTTCTCCGTGTCGTACTCCCAAATCCAATCCAATCTCGGCACCAACGTCTGCTTGATCTTCTCAACATCACTCCCCTCTCCACTCACGCCTTTGAAGTTGTACAACAGGCCGTTCTCGCGGCTCGTCGACTGGACTTTCTCGCCGCGAGGGTGACGGACTTGTGCGTAGGCGTTGATGGCGAATTGGATCTTGGAGGGGCGGTCGGAGAGAGGAGCGTTGGTGATTGTGGCAGAGGAGATGATGGAGGAGATGAAGAGGCCGTCCTGTAATCGAATGGCTGTAAGTTCTCGGCTCACCAGAGAAACAAGGCATCGGTCTCGAGAACACGTACCTCAATCGCCTGACCAGCACCTGCTCCTTGATGCGGGGTCATCGCATGCCTGTAGCAGACATTAGGGTGAGTATACAACTATCGAGGGAATTTTCCGCAGCACGCACGCGGCATCACCGATCAAAACAATCCTCTCATCGCTGATCGTCTCAATGGGCGGCAGCGCAAAGATGCCCCAAATGGAAGGCTTGTCGATGGCCTGGAGGGAGCGAGGGCGTGCTTGAGTAAAAGTAGCTTGAGCTAGAATGAATGGGTATGGCTTAGCTTACCTTAAGCAACTGGACGCACGACTCGTTGAACCCAGCGTAGTCCGCGAGCAGCTCGGCCTGCTCGCCCGACTCAGCCCAAGGCCCGGTGCGGCCTTTGAGCTTCAGATGCTCCGGATCATTGACGAACGCCACCTGTTTACCGGGAACACAAAGTGAGTCAGTTCCCACTCACTCCTTCCACCCTGGATTTCAACCCCACCGCCACGTGCGCAATCAAACTCACGATGTTGATCAACTCTCCACCCCTCACCGGGAAGTGCAGGATATGTTTCCCACTCCCCAGGTGCATCATCTTTCTCTTCGCTTCCTTCCCCATTGCTTTCTCGAACGCCTCTCTTGAGATCAACCCCCTCCAAGCGATCCACTCCGAGTACTTCGCGACCTGGTCCTCGACGTTGAGTCCTGGAACGCGGGAATACATCTCGCGACGGAGGACGCTCTTGATCCCGTCGCAGGCGATCACGACGTCTGCTTCGGCGGTGCTGCCGTTGGAGAAGGAGAGAGTGATACCGGAGGAGTGAGGGGAGTAGGAGGTTGCGCGGTGGCCGAAGAGGGCGAGGTCGGGCGGGAGGAGCCCGACGAGTTCGTCCAGGAAGTCGGCGCTGTTTTGTGATGATGTTAGCTGGGGACTTGGGTATGACATGCTTATGAGTGTAGGGGCGTACCGGTGGACATTTTTAGTCACGTCAGGTAGGTTGGGGTTACTCCGCACGGAGCAGATGTACTCCCCGCTCTTCGGGTGGTCAACGTCACCAACGAAAAAGTCAAACCTGTACAATCAACCACAGAGACAGCCGCATTAGCATTATACTCCCCTTTTTTCTCCACGAGAGAACCCACGCACCACGTGTAGGGATCTTCGTCCCCTCCTCCGACTTTATCGAGCGCGTTCCCCGCGCCCAACAACCTCAACGCCTTGATCGCATTCGGACCTACACGACCCACCATTCCAACCTGATCGTCAGCCCCTGCTCAACCAGCAAACTTTTTCCTGTCCCCGAACCCGTCCAGCGCGGGCTCTCGCATCCGCCTTCAGCCCAGCAAAGAACGTACCAAACGACACGCCCGCGCCAATCTCGCCAAACTTTGCTGCCCCCTCATAGATTTTGATTTCAATGTTCGCGCCCTCATTTTGAGCTTTGACGAGTCCGACGGCGCAGGCCAGTCCTGCGATGCCTGTCCCAAAAGAAACGCCCGCCCGGCGCGTCAGTCCACACTCGCCGACGGTGGGAAGGGAGGGACAACGAACCGCCTCCGACGACGGCGATGCGAAGTGGTGGTGGTGTGATTGGGGCTGTCATGGATTCTTTTGAAAGTGTAGATTGTGGTAGAGAGAGAAGGAAGGGCAGAGTACTTAAGTGTGGACGGTGTGGACAAGGCCGACCGGCGTGCGGGGAACAGGCATCAGAGGATTACCCGCGCAAAAACGGGGTCACCTGACTTGCCAAAGTTCCGTCCGGCTTGGCGAGCATGGACGGACTTTACGGTTCGGAAGGGAGTGTCTCGAACTAAGGCGTTGTAGGGCCGAGAGGATGAAGATGGCGAGGCGGGAAAGTAGCCACGTATGTCGTTCTCCTCTCTCGATCTTTCTCGCAAAACCATCAGAGTCACCGAAGGACCTTTTATACTCACTCGAACAGAAGACGAACTGAAATTACAATGGAGAATGGTCGACGCATCACGTCACAGATGAGAAGAACTTGGCTACGTGCGACGTCCTTGAGTCTCTGGCCCTCCGAAAACGCGAAGGAAGCTCCGGCTTTGTACATCGGTCGAGCTTATCCTGGAAAACAGCGAATTTGAGAAAGGAGACCAACGACGTGTTCGCTTTCGATTGATACGCCGATCGCAACGCTCAAGATCTCCGACCATCCTCTCACTCTCGTTTTGAACCGAACCAGCAGAAGGATAATGAACAACATGATAGATGAAAATGGAAATGCCTCCCGAAAGACTTGGCTTCATCATTCGGAGCGACAATTTTAGTTGTCAGGGAAAACATCCGGCTTTCCCTGCCTCCCATCCTTCCAATCTCTTCCCTTCTCTCCACCCCAGGGGTATCAACACACACGACAACGAGGGCAAGCCGCTTATTCCGAGACGGCGGGGAACTCGAAGTGAACCTGAGTGGACAGTGGTGTGAGTAAAGAGCGGGGAAGAAGGAAGGGGGGAAGTAACACACCTCCTTGCCGGTCAACTTGCGGTAGACGGACGAGAAAGTGTCGAGCTTGTACTCAAGCGAGGTAGCGTCCTTGGCGTCGAGGAAGCTGGAAACACCAACCCTCATCAACATCGTGCCTTTCACTTCTCTCCACCAACGGAAAGCAAGAGGCAAAAACTTACACCTTGATGACCTTGGAGCCATCGACGTTCTGGCGGATACGCTTGCCGACAATCTCCTATTCACCCAAAAAGACAACATCCCACAGGGCGACGCCGTAATCAGCATTTCTGCGTCATATCACTGCATCTCTCCCCTCATCCCATTCCCCCCACCAAAACTCATCACCATTGTGTTCTTTCAAATCCACCCTCTCTCCTTCCTCATCTCTCCCCCCTCGTGCAACGGAATGGAATGTGGGTAATAAAAAAGGATGGTGGTAACTCACGGTAGGGAAGACGAGGTCCTCGAGGATCTTCTCGTGAACCTCCTTGAGGGTGCGGGAACGGGGGCGCTGCTGCTTGACGCGAGAGACACGGGTGGGCTTGCGCATCATGCGGCGCTGGCCGATGAAGACGACGTGGCGGTCCGAGAACTTCTTCTCGAGCTCACGGGTGAGACTGTAGAGTGATGATGGGCGAGGGAGGAGTTGGAAGAGGGAGAGGACAGGGATGGCGGAAGGGTTTGGGCCGAGGGCGGAGGGGGGATCCGGGCAAGGAGAGGAAGGGGGAAACGGCAAGAGAAATAGTCAGAATCGTGATCCAAACCCCGACAAAACGAGGTAAGCCGTCGGAAGAAGGGTATGGGCTGGCCATACTCTCCATCGCAAGAAAAACGGGAGACTTACCGGCCCTGGACCTTGTGGAAGGCCTTGACCTGGGGGACGGGGACGAAGACGACGACGGCCTTCTTGCCACCCTTGACATCGACCTCACGGGCGGCGGAGATCTGGAGGGGACGGAGCTCGGCCTTGAGGTCGGCAACGTTCTCGAGGTCGACGAGAGCCTGGGCGACCTGGAGCTCGACGGCGTCGGGGGCGGTCTTGGGCGCGTTGGCGGTGCGGAGGATCTTGTTGGAGGCGGACTGCAGATGGGAAGGGAGGACGGGAGGTCAGCCTTGGGATTGTTCGATGGGGACGTTGGATGGGTGGTCGGTTGGTGCTTCGTGCGTGGAGGTCGTGCGCGCGCTGCATTCTCGCCGTTCCTTCGCCCGCCCTTCCATTCTTCCCTGCATTCTCACACCCACTTCTTCATTTTCTTCTTCGTTCTCCTCCCAACGCCTGCACCTCCCTTCCTTCCTTCCTCCACCCCTTCAGCAGCGCACGCACTTCCTCCAAGCGAAATTTTGCGACCAGACGACGGATTCGCGCGGGAGAAAGACGAGCGTCGAAGGGCGGCAGATCGTAAAGTGATGCGAGAAGTGAACACTAACCATGTCGACGAGAAAGGCGGCTGAAAGTGAGAGGTTTCGAACGGGGAGCAAAGGGAACGCCGGGACTTCGCGCCTGGCTTTCGCCCTCTCCCGGCCCTCGGCTCAGGCTTGCTTGTGTGAGGGTGCTACTAACTCAACTCCGCGGAGTTGGACTCGCACAGAAAATCTCTCATGCTTAGACGTAGGCAAGGAGTAGTGAATGAAATCAGAACTGCTGTAACAGTGAAGCGCGTCAGGTTGCTCAAATATCAGAGGTCCAACTTGACACGTCAGCTCCCCAGAACACCCGACTCTCGATCCCGGACGCTCGGGCTCAGAGGTCAGCCCGTCAGCGCGTCCTCGGACCGCCCCTTATCATTCTTCCTGTGCGACCATTGGGTGTGCTCATTCTCAGTAAGTTTGGATGTATTCAGATATTAGATGCTCGACAGTCGTGTTCGCTGGCTCTGGCATGGTCGACATTACGAGGAAACGCGAGGCGTGCGATGAGATAATCAGCTCGTCGGCCGGCGGAAGGCGCGATCCCGCGAGTTGACGAGGCGGACGAACGGTGCGGATTGAGCGAGAATCGGGTGACAAGCAGTCGTAGGAGGAGTGGAATGGCTACAAAGGAGGGTGCTCGTAGGGACAGTGCTGCTCCTGTGGAGCTAAAGCACCCGAGATCCGTCGGACGGACGTCGCGTCAGGAAGACTCAGCGTCAAGCATGGCCGGTTCGTATCCAACTGTTCACTATCTCTGACCCGTCCTTTACCTATCCGAACAGTATACTCCCAATTCACCGACACCCTCTCAACCATGTCAACCTCCCCACCGCACTCACCCCCACGCCCTCCGCCTCCCTCCATCTCAGCCTCCACCTCGACCTCCCAAGCTCCCGGAGCACTTGAAGCAGAACTTGCCGCATTCCGAGCAGAATGGCTTGCACAAACCCGTACCATTAACCCTCGTCCAACCACTACCGTGCCGCCTCCGCAACCCGCCGCCACAACCACGACCACAAGGTCCGATGCCGGCGCGAGCCCAGCGACTCTCATTCCCGCGATGGCAGAGACGACCATCAGTCCGCCAAACTTTAGTATGCCGAAACCCTTGGGATTTGGAGTGGGTGGCACGCCAGGTGCAGGGAGCGGTGGTCCGAAGTCCGCCGTCGAGCTCTACGGTCTCGCAGTGGCGAGTGAGAGGGAGGGCAGGCTGAACGATGGTCCGCTCGTCCCTTCTACTGGGAAATGGGAGCATCAAGCTGACCGAGAGTAACTTTAAATCAGCATTACTCTACTACCGCCAATCCTTTCGACTCGACCCCTCTGTCGACCGAGCGTACCACCGTTCCCAACTCGCATCCGCTACCACCGCCTCCACCACGCGCTCCACCTCCCCTCCTCGCGACCCTCACGCACCATCACACCCAGGAGAATTCAAGTTTGAGCGTACGGTTCAGCTCACTGCCGACTATGCGCCGAACAAGGAGATGCGAAGCGCAGGCGAGGGCGAGGAGAAGCACCCGAGTTCGACGAGGTGGTTGAGAAAGACTTTGGTCGAGAGCTTCGAGGAGAACGACTTTCTTGGTACGGTGGTTAAGAACCAGGGTGACTTGGTGGTAGGAGCGAAGCTCGAGGACGCGGAGCGGATCCACCGAAAGAAGGGCGACCGGAAGACGGACGACGAGCCCGCGCTCTCGCCCTACGCGTTCCACCCTATGGACCCCTCTCTCCCTCTCTACCTCTCTAAACTCCCACAAGAACTCCTTTTACACATCCTCGAACTCCTCCTTCTTTCTCCCGTTCTCCCGCCGAAACCTAAGCCCGTCGACGAGCCTGCTTCGTCAGTTATTCCGATCCCGACCGTTAGGGGGAAGAAGGTCGTCAAGCTTAGTACAAAGGAGGAGAGGTGGTTGGCTGAGAGTGAGATTGGGTGGGAAGGGGATGGTGAGGTGGGTACTGGGGATGGGAGGGATGAGGGGAGGGAGGGGAGGTGGGATGTGGAGGCGCTGGAGAGGTTCGCGAGGGTGTGTAGGTTTGCGAGGGTCCTCAGTCTGGACGAGGGGCTCTGGAGGTGAGTTTGATCCTTCTTTTTCCTTCGTGTGGCGAGGAGGAATTGGGGCGCTGATGCTGGGGGGTCCGCGAAACAGGAAACTCGTCAACAACACGTATGTCGCGCCGTTCCAGATCAGTCGCGAAGAGTCGGCTGCTCAGCTTGTCAAGGAGCTCCATGCTTCTGATTGGCGACGCTGCTACATTGAACAGTACGCTGTTTCCTTTCTCTCTATCCCCAATAATCCTCGCTAACGCATTGGACCAGCCCACGACTCCGCTACGACGGCGTCTACATCGCCGTAGTGACCTACCTCCGTCGCGGCGAATCCCAAACCCTCTACTCTCCGACCCACCTGATAACCTTCTACCGCTATTTCCGTTTCTACGCCTCCGGACTCGTCCTCTCCCTCCTCACCACCGACCCTCCGAACGTCGTGGTGAGACAGTTCAATCCTGCTTTGAGGTTGAAAGGGTTCACGAGGGGGAAGTGGAGACTTAGGGGGGAAGGGGTGGAGTGCTGGGGGTTGGAGGATCCAGGGGTGGCGGAGAGGGAGAGGAAGTATGCGTTTAGGTGTGGGTTGAGGTTGAGGAGCACGGCGAGAGGGAGGATGTGAGTCGCTCTTGTGGCTTGAGGACTTGGAGACTGTGCTGACCCGTGCGACTCTTTCACAGGAACAAGTTGGAGATGCTGACGCTCGCGACGGAACATCGCGTGACGAGGGAGTTGGAGGACGTGCCGATCCGCCCAACCAAGCCGTTCTTTTTCTCGAAAGTCGCGAGTTATGCGGGAGCCGATGAGTAATTGAGTGACGGACAAGAGGTCGGAGACGAGGAGATAGAGTGCTGTAGGAAATGGATAGAGAGTCAAGCATAGGACGAAGGAGTGCGAGTGACGTGGCGTTCGGTGTGCTTCAATGAGATTTGCTGGCGAATACAACGCAAAGCGGCGTTCGAAGCCGCTCTTCACAACTTTCTGAATTAGCGATTACTGTTACGGAACAAAAAGCAGCAGTATTGTGACTGGCCACCACGAACACAGGAGAGTGTGATCCGAGCGCGACCCCCACACCGTCGCTCTTGTGCCATGGCCGTCGCTCTGCTCCTCCCTCCGGCCTCAAGACAAGCATAATGAGTAGGCATTGATGACATATCTCATATGGATCAGAACCAATCCCCAAATTCACACAGGCGGTCTCTCGTTGTGGCTCTCGCCGCCTCCGTCGTCGCCACTGTACGCGCTCCTCCAGAAGCTGTCCCACTCGCTCAACACGGTCTCGTTCCAGCCTCACGCGACGCTCGTCGCGGACGACATCGTCCCAGCTCACGAGGACCTCGTCGAGCGGATCAAGAAGGGCGTGCAGACCTGGCGCGACGAGGGCAACACCACGCTCGAGCTCGGCTTCCAGGATGTCCGTCAAGGTGAGGGCTGCTTGCGTACCGTAGGAACCGCAGGAGGTAAATGTTACTTATCTGAATGATTACAGGCGACAAGTTCTACCAATGCGTCCTCGCCGCTCTTTCTCCCAACCCGTCCCTCTTCTCTCTGCACCAACACCTCCTCTCCGCGTTCGACGTGCCCATCCCCTCGCCGCCAACTTACTTCCCCCACCTCTCCCTCATCTACGCCGACCTCTCCCCAACTCAAAAATCAAACATCATCAACGACCTCTGGGAGATCGGCGAGGTTGCGAATACGGAAGATCAGAACGGGGTCGAGATTGCGGGAGTGAGGGGGTTCGAGCCGACGGAGATTTTGTTGGTCAGGACGGCGGGACCTCCCCCGACTTGGGAGATCCTTGACAGGGTACCGTTGGATGCTCAGAAGCCTCCGTCGAACGGGTTTGTGATGCTGGGAGGTGCTGGCCTGAGTTGTGAGGGAGACCATGCGCGTTCTGAGACGCGCGGCGGGCCCCGGAGTACGGGTCGCGGTAAGGAGAGCGGTTGTTAAGAGGGAGTGCTTGTAATGCACCAAGTGCATGGCACCATGTGTTGGATACGAAAGGGCTGGTGGGTGGGAAGGATGGTTGGACCCTTTCAGCATATTCCGAAGTTTCCACGTGTTCCTTCAGCTCGTTTGTTCTGAGAAGCGCTTCTCCGACCGACCCATTCGAGCGACCAGAAACGTACATCATGTTGGTCGAAGAAACCGGTTGATGTGAAAATCGAAAAGGAACAATCGAAATGCGACAACTCGAATGCGGAGACGGAATAGAAGCGCAGCGTGTGTTGCCTAACAATTTGTGATTAGCACTGCTTCAAGTAAACTATTTCTACATCTACAAACAGTCTTAAAGAACAGTCTCTCCAAGTACACAAAGCTAAACATGTACACCCCTGTCGGCCTCGTTATCGGCCTCGTCAGCACTCGTGTCACTCCAAGACGACGGCAACTGCAATTGTTTCGCGACCTTCTCCTCATCCCCCTCTGCCTCTCCCCAAAGCTCCATCATCAACAACGACAAGTCTCTCTCGCTCTTCGTAGGTCTGTACGGTGGGCGTACGGACGAACGACGGCGAGTGGTAGGGAACGGCAGGCTTTCCGGCTCGTTCGAGTCGGACAAAGAAGTCGAGAGGACGGGACTCGCGATCGACTTGATGGCCGCTGGGCGAGGACTGAGTCGACTGGTGCTTTCTTGTGGGTCCATAGAGAGCGCCGGTGCGGAAGCCTTGCGAGTGAAGTAGTCCTGTTGTCCGGCGAGGGATCTCGACGACTTTGGACGAGGAGGGATCGACGAGGCGATGTTCCTTCGTCCAGCGCCGGGGGAGACGATGGGCGTCGAGCCATCCTCAGCAGGTAGTCTCAGCTCAGGGCGAACAAAATGAAACGGCGTAGGCGGCGGCGTGAACGTCGAAGCGAGGTCGGAGGAGCCTTTCGGCGTGCGCGAGTGCGATGCTCGCGTGAACCTCGGCTTGAGCTTCAACTCCCACTGCTGGCACGGTTTCCCACTACCATCGAACCCCTGCTTTGGTGACCACTCGAGATTGACGTCCTCCGGTCGGTAGCCGGAAGGAAGCGTGAACGTCACGACGTCCGACACGAGCGTCGCTTTCGCGCCAGGAGTTGCCGCCGAATCCGTCGAGGCTTCCGCGAGCGCCGAAGAGATCTTGTAAGAGTATGGAGCGGATTTGAAGCGTGTGGGTGTAGACGAGGCAGCGGGAGTCCCGGGGGTCGGAGGCGTGCGCGGCGAGAGAGGGTGCACGTCCTGCTCCTCGTCGGCGCCACGTAGTTTGTTGCCGCCCTTGTCCGCAAAGATGGAGCCCGTTCGGAGGCGGAAAGGTGGGGAGATGGAGGTGGTGGAGATGGTGGAGGAGGAGGAAGGAGCGAGGAAGGAGGGCTTGAAGTTCAAGTTGGGCACCGAAGCGTTCCTCTGGTTCACGTTTGACGAGGCTCGAGGTTTCGGCGGCGGCGAGGGAGGGCGGGAGCGCGAGCGAGGAGGAGCGCACGACGACGACCGAATGGTCCTTCCTGGCCCAGGTGCTTCGGCTTCTGGAGAGCTCCCCTCCCAGGAGAACTTGGCGTGAGTGAACCCCAAGTCATTCGATGCTTTCCCGCCGGGCAGGGCGTCGTCGGACGAGAACCGGCGGAGGTGCGGTTTAGTTGTCGATGCCTCGCCGGCCAGTCGCTCGACTCGGGAACTTTCCACTTTCGAGAGAGTTTGAGACAGGGCCGAAGGATCGAAAGTGGGTACGGGCTTGCGCTTGACCTGTCCGTTTGGGCGAGGAGCATCGCGTTGTGTCGAAGGTCGGCGGTCGGGACTTCGGCTACGACTGGGAGTGTGTGAAGGTTGGGGCGCTTCGGAAGGTGACGAGCTGGAGTTGCTCTGTGACATGAATGAGATGATTAGAAATGAAGAGAAAACGTAGAGAACGGATTCCGCCCACCCTGAGGAACCTGGCCTTCAACGGCTTCTCGAACAGCCCCCTCACCGGAGTGACGTGTTCGATTGAGCCATTCCTGCTAGCTGGCAAAGAAGCATCTCCAGCCTGTGACGAGTCGGAGTGGTAGAAGAAACTCTTCTCGGTGGGCGAGGACGCCGAGGACGGCGGTGACTCGGAGCGGCTGGTGAAGATGGGCGAGACGACCTCTGAGAGCGAGCCGAACCGCGAGTACGAGCCCGAGCTGGACGGCGTGTTGGAGGAAGAAGAAAAGGAGCCAAAGTCGAATTCTGGCGAGCCGGTGATGGTGAAGGTGCGGTTGCGAAGGTGGCCAGAGCGAGGCGATCGCGGGACCTGGACACGGTCTGCCGACTCGTGCGCTCGTCAGCTGTTGTCGCGAAAGCGATGGAAGGTGAACGCTCACCGGCAGACTGGATAGTCGCACTGTCCAGCAACTCCTCTAGCACGACGTCCTCCTTCTTCATCTCATCTGTGCCTAGGTGTGGGCTGGACGATGCTCTCACGGGAGTGGAAGCCTTGGCGTCGAGTGAGAGCCTCGGGCGGGAGAGTGACGTGTCGGCGAAGCGCGAGTCGACAGACCGAGGCGAGAGCCGTCCTCGCTGCTCCGACTGGAGCGACATGGTTGGTGAACACAGAGGAGACGGAGAAGAGCAGAACGCGACGTTCAAGTCGCGAGCCTACGAGTCGCGGCGAGGATTCAAGAGCGGCGGCGATGCTCGGAGTTGTTTCTGGTTGCGTACGTCAAAGGCACTCGTGCGACACTCGCACACTTTCTCAATGTTTCTTGTGGAGCTCCGACGTTCATGATCTTGGAGCTCCGACGCGCCCAAACTGGCATCGGGGAGCACGTCGGCGCTGCGAGAGCCCACTGCTCGATCAGGCAGGTCTCAAGCCTTCCTTGCCGGCGAAAGGGTGTGCTATCTTGGAGTCTTGAGACACCGTCCCAGATCAAGGTAAGACGATATACAGTGAGAACGAAAGACTTGCAAGTACGTCACGGCACTGTACCCGGGTATAGTAGCGAGGAGACTCAGAGACCTTTGCGCGCGCCCCTCGAGCTCGAGGCGATCAGCACGCACTCAGCACTGGCGATCGCAGAGCTCAAGTGAGATGGCATGGCGATATATAGTAGTCTAAGCCTTGTTTTCGATACTCCAGCACCCTCAGTACCCCCAAAAAAAAGGGTCGCCGGACCGAGCACTCACGGGCGACTGAAAGGCCTTGGGAGCTGACGTGGCGATGGCCCGCCTCCCAGTTTGGCCAAGTGCGAAGCGCAGATTATCCGCAAAGGAATCTGATAACGACAGCAGCTCAATCCGGATGAAGAGGGTGGACGCTGTAGCATCAGCTCGCTGAGAGGCGGGCGACCGCAATCTCTTCGCTCGTGCGGAGGGAGCCACGTCAGCCCCTTTTTGAAAGCTCATCCGAAGCGGATAGGGGGCGACAAAACTAGCGGATTGGTGTAGCAGAACCTACTCTTTTCTGAATCTATAAGCCACTGAGTGAGTGTGGATAGCGGTTTCTCCTTATGAACCATGCTCCAATAGGCGGAACCTGGACTTGGCTTCAACAGCAAGGATGTACAACATGCCATGTGTTTTCAAGCTACGCTGAGTCTTCGTTCGATGAAAGTTTCGCTTCCAAATGTTGTGAAAGGGACACGTATCAACCCGCCGGAAACGCTTGCCGAGACGCGTGCGCCACTCTCAAAGTCGTGCTCGTGCTCGAGTGTCGCCATATTGCGCAGGAGCATCTAGTCGGCGGCATCATCCGTTCAGAAGGCGGCTCTCTTCCTTACTCTAAGCCTCCGTTTCGAAAGAAGCGATCAATGATGCCCTTCGCTGTCGAGTCCATCGCCGACCCTCAAAACAACGGCGTCGCTCAGACGACCGGACCGTGGCCGAAACGCAAGCTCATCTTGAACGTGAGCATTCTGCCATCATCGAGCCTCGCATAATCACCTGCTAACCATCGCATTGCACAATCCACAGGCCTTTGACATGTTTGCTCCCTCTCACATCGCTCCAGGGACGTGGACCGGCGAGTCGGAAGGTCACAGGTTCGACGACCTCGAGTACTGGCTCGAGACGGCCAAGCTCCTCGAGCGGGGCAAGTTCCACGGCATCTTCCTGGCCGACTCGTACGGAACTTATGATGTTTATCAAAAAAAGACGGATGCCAGGTGGGATGCTTGCTGAGTCTTCTTTCCGATGAGCTAGCTGACTGTTGTGCGATCACCTCCAGTTTCCGCGCGGGCTTCCAGTTCCCCAAGCTGGACCCACTTCTCATTGTATCTGCTATGGCTAGTGTGACTACCAATCTTGCCTTCGGTGTCACGAGCTCTACTACGTACGTTCTTCCTCGGCGCTGTTCTGGGCGACGCCAGGTGACACCGCCCACGTGTCCGTAGGTACGAGCAGCCGTTCGCCCTCGCACGTCGGTACACAACGCTCGACCACCTCACAAAAGGTCGCATCGGCTGGAACATTGGTAAACAGCCCCCATCTTCCTCTCTTCCCCCACGACAA